>SJYC01065759.1:0-20288 GCA_006408675.1 Madoqua kirkii | reverse complement strand
ACTGATCGCTAAAGAAGGCTTTTTGTCTCTCCTTGCTATTCTTTGAAACTCTGCATTCAGATGCTTATATCTTTCCTTTTCTCCTTTGCTTTTCGCCTCCCTTCTTTTCACAGCTATTTGTAAGGCCTCCCCAGACAGCCATTTTGCTTTTTTTGCATTTCTTTTCCATGGGGATGGTCTTGATCCCTGTCACCTGTACAATGTCACAAACCTCATTCCATAGTTCATCAGGCACTCTGTCTATCAGATCTAGGCCCTTAAATCTATTTCTCACTTCCACTGTATAATTATAAGGGATTTGATTTAGGTCATACCTGAATGGGCTAGCGGTTTTCCCTACTTTCTTCAGTTTAAGTCTGAATTTGGCAATAAGGAGTTCATGATCTGAGCCACAGTCAGCTCCTGGTCTTGTTTTTGTTGACTGTATAGACCTTCTCCATCTTCGGCTACAAAGAATATAATCAATCTGATTTCAGTGTTGACCATCTGGTGATGTCCTCGTATAGAGTCTTCTCTTGTGTTGTTGGAAGAGAGTGCTTGCTATGACCAGTGCATTTTCTTGGCAAAACTCTATTAGTCTTGCCCTGCTTCATTCCACATTCCAAGGCCAAATTTGGCTGTTACTCCAGGTGTTTCTTGACTTCCTATTTTAGCATTCCAGTCTCCTATGATGAAAAGGACATCTTTTGGGGGTGTTAGTTCTAAAAGATCTTGTAGGTCTTCATAAAACCGTTCAACTTCAGCTTCTTCAGCATTACGGGTTGGGGCATAGACTTGGATAACTGTGATATTGAATGATTTGCCTTGGAAATGAACAGAGATCATCCTGTCATTTTTGAGATTGCATCCAAGTACTGCATTTCGGACTCTTTTGTTGACCATGATGGATACTCCATTTCTTCTGAGCGATTCCTGCCCGCAGTAGTATTTTTTATATTGTTTGAGATATAGTTGCTTATAGTTGCTTTATGATGTTGTTATATGTTCGTGGTAGGGGATGGGCTTCCCAGGTGACTCAGTGGTAAAGAACCTGCCTGCCAATGCAAGAGATCTAGGAGACAGGGGTTTGATTCCTGTGTCAGGAAGATCCCCTGGAGGAGGAATTAGCAACCCACTCCAGTATTCTTGCTTGGAGAAACCCATGCAAAGAGGAGTCTGGGACCCCACAGTCCATGGAGTTGCAAGAAAGTCGGACACAACTTAGCAACTTAACAGAAACACCTCTCTCTGTATATATATATATACATACATACATACATATATACATATATATACATATGTTTGTATATATATGTTTACATTCCTACCAACAGTGGTGTAGGAGGGTTCCTTTTTCTCTGCACCCTCTCCAGCATATATTATCTGTGGACTTTTTGATTATGGCCACCCTGAGCAGTGTGAGGTGATACCTCATGCAACCCTTGTGACTTATGTCATTTGCAAATTGAATTACGTCATTTACAGAGTGACGTCTCTCACTCTGTAGGTTATCTTTTCATTTTGTTTATGGTTTCCTTTGCTGTGCAAAAGCTTTTAAGTTTAATTAGGTCCCATCTGTTTATTTTTGCTTATGTTTCCATTAATCAAGAAGACATAACAAAAAAAAATTATTGCTGTGATTCATGTCAAAGTTATTACTGTGAATTATGTCCAAGAGTGACCTATCTATCTTTGCCTCAAGGAATTTTATAGGTCTGGTCTTACATTTAGGTCTTTAATCCACTTTGAGTTTATTTTTTGCATATGGTGCTAGTGAATTTCTAATTTCAGTTTTTTTCATGTAACTGTCCAGTTTTCCTGGGACTACTTATTAAAGAGAGTATCTTTTCTATACCATTTATTCTTGCCTCCTGTGTCATAGATTAGTTTACTGTAGTGTGCGGGTTTATTTCTGGGCTTTCTATTCTATTCCATTACCCTGTCTTGATAAAAGTACTCAACAAAGTAAAAATAGAAGGGAACTTCCTCACTATCCACAGCTAACATTATACACAACAGTGAAAGACTAAATAATTCCCCTTAAATCAGAAACAAAAAAGAAAAGGGTATCTCTTTTTTCCACTTCTATTTAACATGTGGTTACATTTAGGACAGTTAAGCAAGAAAATAAGTAAAAGCATCTAGATTAGAAAGGAGAAAGTAAAACTATATATATTTGCAGATGACATGATCTTATATATCAAAAATCCTAAAGAATCCCCTAATAAGTATTTGTACTAATAAAAGATATCATTACACAACAGTGAAAGACTAAATAATTCCCCTTAAATCAGAACAAAAAAGAAAAGGGTATCTCTTTTTTCCACTTCTATTTAACATGTGGTTACATTTAGGACAGTTAAGCAAGAAAATAAGTAAAAGCATCTAGATTAGAAAGGAGAAAGTAAAACTATATATATTTGCAGATGACATGATCTTATATATCAAAAATCCTAAAGAATCCCCTAATAAGTATTTGTACTAATAAAAGATATCAGAAGGTTGCAGGATATAAGATCAGTATACAAACATCAATTTTATTTCTATAGACTAGCAATGATAAATCTGAAAATATAATTAATAAAATGGCCCCATTTATAATATCATCAAAAAGAACACATTAGGTATCAATTTAGCAAAAGAAGTGCAAGACTTGTACACTGAATATCACAAAACATTGCTGAAAATAACTAAAGACAAATAAATGGAAAGACATCCCATGTTTGTGGTTCAGAAGACTTAGTATTGCTAAGATAATGATACTCCTCAAACTGATTCACAGTTCCAGCATAATCTCTACCAAAATCCTAGCTGGCTTTTGAGGAAACTGACAAACCCATTCTAAAATTCATATAGAATTTAAAAATAATCTTGAAAAAGCAGAACAAAGTTGGAGGACTCATATTTGTGATTTCAAAACTCAGTACAAAACTACATGAATCAAGACAATGTCGTATAAGCACGGACACAGAATAAACTGAGTGTCTAGAAACCAAGCCTTACATTTATGATCAATTGATTTCTGACAAATGTGCCAAGACGTAACAGGGAAAGAAACATTTTTTCAAGAAATGGTACAATTGCTTTGGCTTACATTTCCTCAAAATGTTGACCAGAGCATTATCCTATAACCCAGAAATTCAACTGTTAGGTGTATACTGGGAGAAATGAAAGCACACATGCAGACACACACAAAATATGACATGAACATTCATACATAGAGGTATTATTCATGATAGGCAAAAAGTGGGAACAACCCAAGTGTCCATCAGCTAGTGGGTGGAGAGCAAAATGTGATCCATCCATACAGTGAGATTTATTCCTCAGTAAAACGGAGTAAAGTGCTGATACGTGCTATAAGATGGATAAGTCTAGAAAACATGCCAAATGAAAGAAAGCCATCCATCACAAAATATCACATACTGCGTGGGTCAATTTATATCTGTTTGTCATGGGAAAGGGTGTTGGGAAATTGGGTGAAAGGTGAAAACTAATGGGTAATAGATTTCTTTTATATTATTCACTCAGTTGTGTCTGACTCTTTGCAATCCCCTGGACTGTGGTCCACCAGGCTCCTCTGTCCATGGAATTCTCCAGACAAGAATACTGGAGTGGTTTAGCCCTTCCCTTCTCCAGGGCATCTTCTCAACCCCAGGACTGAACCTGGGTCTCCTGCACTGAAGGAAGGTTCTTTACCATCTGAGCCACCAGGGAAGTCCCTTATTGCTTATAAAAAGGACTAAATATTTTAAAATTAAGTGATGATGATTGGACACCCCTATAAGTATGTTAAACAACACTGAATTGATACTTTAAATGGGTGAATTGTATGGCATGTGCATTATATTTTAATAAAGCTGTTTTTAAAATACTTCCTGACCAGTCTGGCTGGCCTTTTGAAAAGATGTCTTATTTCTCATTCCTTGCTCATGACTCTGGCCTGCCTCTTCCCATCAACCGTGATATGGCCTAACAAGAAGACACAGCTGGGTCCTGGCCACCCAAAATCTCCCTGCATGCTGGATGCTACCAGCATGAACTCCCTGTAAGAGAAGCATGGACTCCAGCAGCAAGCTTCCAGTGCTGAAATCTCTCCTGCCTACTTCTTAGTTTTTGTTGTTTATTAAACTTTATTTTCACTTCATGCTTCCAATTAACCGTATGGTGGAATAATTGTTATACTTGCCTGGTAGCACTTGGGGATGATTAGGGCAGTTAGTGGGCTTCCCTGGTAGTTCAGATGGTAATGAATCTGTCTGCAGTGCAGAAGACCTGGGTTCTATCCCTGAGTCAGGAAGATCCCCTGGAAAAGGGAATGGCAACCCACTCCAGTATTCTTGCCTGGAGAATCCCATGGACAGACAAAGTAGTTGCAAAGAGTTGGACACAACTGAGCAACTATGCCAAAGCCTTTGACTGTGTGGATCACAATAAACAGTGGAAATTTCTGAGAGAGATGGGAGTACCAGACCACCTAACCTGCCTCCTGAGAAATCTGTATGCAGGTCAGGAAGCAACAGTTAGAACTGGACGTAGAACAACAGACTGGTTCCAAATAGGAAAAGGAGTATGTCAAGGCTGTTTATTGTCACTCTGCTTATTTAACTTCTATGCAGAGTACATCATGAGAAACGGTGGCTAGAAGAAACACAAGCTGGAATCAAGATTGCCGGGAGAAATATCAATAACTTCAGATATGCAGATGACACCGCCCTTATGGCAGAAAGTGAAGAGGAACTAAAGAGCCTCTTGATGAAAGTAAAAGAGGAGAGTGAAAAAGTTGGCTTAAAGCTCAACATTCAGAAAACGAAGATCATGACATCCAGTCCCATCACTTCATGGGAAATAGATGGGGAAATAGTGGAAACAGCATCAGACTTTATTTTTTGGGGCTCCAAAATCACTGCAGGTGGTGACTGCAGCCATGAAATTAAAAGATGCTCACTCCTTGGAAGAAAAGTTATGACCAACCTAGATAGTATATTCAAAAGCAGAGACATTACTTTGCCAACTAAGGTCCATCTAGTCAAGGCTATGGTTTTTCCTGTGGTCGTGTATGGATGTGAGAGTTGGACTGTGAAGAAGACTGAGCACTGAAGAATTGATGCTTTTGAAGTGTGGTGTTGGAGAAGACTCTTGAGAGTCCCCTGGACTGCAAGGAGATCCAACCAGTCCATTCTGAAGGAGATCAGCCCTAGGATTTCTTTGAAAAGAATGATGCTAAAACTGAAATTCCAGTACTTTGGCCACCTCATGTGAAGAGTTGACTCATTGGAAAAGACTCTGATGCTGGGAGGAATTGGGAGCAGGAGGAGAGGGAGACGACAGAGGATGAGATGACTGGATGACATCATGGACTCAGTGGACGTGAGTCTCAGTGAACTCCAGGAGTTGGTGGTGGACAGGGAGGCCTGGCATGCTGCGATTCATGGGATCGCAAAGAGTCAGACATGACTGAGCAACTGAACTGAACTGAACTGAACTGAGCGACTATTACTGCGCTTTTTCAGAACAGTTAATACCTAGAGGGTGTTAAGCACTTTAACAGGTACTAGTACCGGTACTCAGGAGGGTCCAGGTTTCTCACTCGGTAATAATTAGTGATGCTGAACATCTTTGTATGCCTGTTGGCCATTTGTATGTGTTCTCCGAAGGAATGTCTGTCTTCAGCCACACCACCCTGAACACGCCTGGCTTGTCTGGAGAAATGTCTGTTTAGGTCTTCTGTCCACTTTTTTGACTGGATCATTTAAAATATTTATTGTTGGTGAGCTGTATGAATTTTTTGTATATTTTGGAAATTCATCCCTTGTTGGTCACTTCATTTGCAAATTTTTTTTTCCATTCTGTAGGTTGTCTTTTTTTTTTTTCATTTACGATTTCCATGTTGAACAAGGGGCTTCCATGAGAGCTTAGTTGGTAAAGAATCCACCTGCAATGCAGGAGACTCCAGTTCAATTCTTGAGTTGGGAAGATTCCCCTGGAGAAAGGATAGGCTACCCATTCCAGTATTCTTGGGCTTCCCCTGTGGCTCAGCTGATTAGGAATTTCCCTGCAATTGGGAGACCTGAGTTCGATCCCTGGGTTGGGAAGATCCCTGGAGAAGGGAAAGGCTACCCACTCCAGTATTCTGGCCTGGAGAATCCCATGGATTAGTATAGTCCATAGGGTCACAAAGAGTCGGCATGACTGAGTTACTTTCACTTGCTGAACAAAAGCTTTTAAGTTTGATTAGGTTAGGTGTGCTTTGCCTTTTTTGAGGGAAGTTTATTTTATTTACTTCTCCTACACAAGTGAGTATTCCAGTGAAGTGTCCTCCCACTCCTTGCCTCCTTCTTTCCTGTGCTCTTCTCCCTGCAAAGAACAGCAGGAGCATTAGAATTAGTTGGAGAGAGAAAGATGGAAAATATGAGAAGTTTCTGTTTTTCTTGCCCAGTGAACTGGCCTTCCAATTAGCAGTCAAAACCTCTGTAAAGTTAAACTTGTTTAGACAGTGATTACTTCTCACGGACCAACTGAGTAAGTGGAGCCAGTAACACAGCAGAGATGTTATTTGTTACTATCATGAAGATCCAGCAAGTTCCCTAGGAGAAGAGGAGATCAAATTAATTCAGGCTTTGGTTTCTTATTTATAAAGATGAGGTTAGATTTTCATTCACTTTCTGTTATGTGTATGAAGTTTTGAAAACTATGTGTAATATGTGTGAAACATGTCAACTCTACAGAAAAGAAGAAAAAATCATATAACAAATGTCATATCCCCACAATTAGCCACACTTTGCTTCTTCTACTATTTTACAAACTGTTTTCTTTTATTCACTTTTAAAATTGACATGGAATTGGTGTATAATGTCATGTTAGTTTCAGGTATAGTATACAGTGATTTGGGGCTGCCTTAGCGGCTTGAGGTAAAAGAATCCACTTGCAAAGCAGGAACGCAGATTTGACACCTGGGTCAGAAAGATTCTCTGGAGGAGGGAATGGCAACCAGCTCTAGTATTCCAGCTTGGGAAATCCCATGGACAGAGGAGCCTGGTGGGCCACAGTCCATAGTGTCACTGCACACATGCAGTGTTCTAACATTTGCACACATTATGAGATGATCACCACAGTAAACCTAGTAACCACCTGTCCCTGTGCAAAGCTATTATCATGTTATTGACCACTGCAATATAAAATTGCAGATATTTTGTGATTTCACTTCTAATTTTTCAGTGTATATATTTTCAAAAAAATAATTACATTTTCTTAAATAAAAGCAAGTTTCATTTGACTAAAACTTTTGAGGTTAAAACTGGAGAGATTTCCGGACCACAGAGCTTTCATTATTATTTCCATCACTCTTGCCCTTATTAGCAGGAAAGGAAGGAAAAGTGTGGACCTGTTAGAACTGGGCCAAGTACCAGCCAAGACTCTTTTTTGGTGTTTCCAGAAAATTTCTGACATCAGAAAGCAAAAATCTCTTCAATTCTAAACTATTAACAAAGACTGTGGTCAAGTTAGGCCAAAAGTCAAAGCTCTCCTCACTGAAAACTGCAGTGGAGAAATTTGGCTAAATACCACTAGCTTTTCTTAATTAAGAATCTCAGTCAATATGTTGGAAGTTTTGAATGCAAAAAGAAAGAGGGGAGTATAGAAAAGAGATAAGCAATGATAAGAGAAAGATTAGAAAAGAGAAGAAAAGAAACAGATAGTCTTATAAACTCCAACTCAGATACCACAATCAAGGTATCTCTTTCTTCAATCTGTATATATCCCTTTTCAAAAAAGGTTTTGTGTGTTTTTGTTTTATTATTTAGCCATCCCAACTCAGATACCACAATCAAGGCATCTCTTTCTTTTATCTGCGTATATCCCCCTTTTTAAAAAAGGTCTTGTGTGTTTCTGTTGTTTACTTATTTAGCACTCAGGATCTTTAGTTGCAACATGCGGGACCTAGTTCCCTGATCAGGGATCGAACCCGGGACCACTGCATCGGGAGTGTGGAGTCTTAGCCACTAGACCACCAGGGAAGTCCCTTCCCTATGTCTCTTTCTATTCTAACATCCATGACTTACTAGGATAAAATCAAATATGCTTTAAACAGTTTATGAGAGAGCTAGAGAGACTCTGTGTGTATGTGTGTCCAGTGGTTGGGGCAGGAAGGGAAAGAAAAAAATTTGCAGTAGTTGAGTAGAAGTTGCTTATCATAGCGACAACTTGTCAGCAACAATAAAATATGATTTGTTACTAGAAGTCTTGCTTATTCTCTGTTTCTAAATCTGAAGCATCAAAAAGTAGACTAGCTCTATATTAATAGTAGAAAAAGCCTTTAAAATTACATATGTCACTCCTATTTTCTGTATGAGTGAGTGACTGATAGTTACTCAGTCATATCTGACTCTTTGCGACCTCAGGCAAACTGCAGCCTGCCAGCCTCTTCTGTCCATGGACTTCTCCAGGCAAGAATGCTGGAGTGGGTTGCCATTTCCTTCTCCAATTTTCTGTATATAAGGAACCAAAGTTCCAGAAGTTTTAGGTGGCTCATCTGAAAGTGTCTCTAGGAGAAAAATGTAGTTTCTAGAATGGCCAATATGTCTCCACTTTAGTTTTGCATTGCTCCAGGATGCTGAACCCCTACCCCAGAAAGGAATGACAAGGATGGCCATTCCCTGCATAGGACCTAACCCCTGTATCCTGCTTTTTAAACTGCATCCACCTCCATTGAGCATTTTCAAGGTTTTCACCAAAGTTCTCTGCCACTGTGTTCACTGGCCCCAAGCCAGCAGACAAATATTTGAATTTCTGTCCTTCCTTGTGAGGATTTCTAGCACTTCAGGGAATCAACAGCCTGGCCTTCATTACACTATCACATTTCCAGGGAAAAAAATTTTTTTTTGAAAACTGTTCCAATAGTAGCACTCACATCAATAAGGCACAAGTCAAACTTTAAAATTCAATGTAACAGTGAGAGGGTTCTTAAAGGTTATCATACAAGGAAACATGCCGTTTCTTGATTTCTCCAGAAAAAAACACAAATCTTGGCTCATGGGGTGGACAGAACGTGGTCACTTACCAGTGTTATTAGTTGTGAAAACAAATGTTAACCTTCTGCTTCTTTTCCAGTCAGCTACTTTTCATCAGGGCCAAAAAGAGCATTCTAGAAAGACTAAAACTATCCACCTGCTTAAAAGGAGGCAGATCCAAGAACACAGCGGAATTCCTAAATCTTTGGGAGTGAAAATGCATCGCCCTGTTTTTTGTCTGTCTAATTTTCACTGCAACAAGTTTAGTCATGTTTTCTAACCTCTTCCCAAAGATCTTAAAGATCAAAGATGCATTTGAGATGTGGAAAGAACTTGTTTCAGGTACAGAATTTCATCAGCATTAAGAATTTTTTAAAAATGAATGGTTTATACAGTTATATTAGAGAAAAATGTGTTGAGAATACATAGTAAACACCAAATAAATCATAGAAAGCCTGTTTTTGCTGCAAGTTCTTTTACTTATCTGACTTAAGTTTGAACTGTGGTGTTGGAGAAGACTCTTGAGAGTCTCTTGGACTGCAAGGAGATCTAACCAGTCCATTCTGAAGGAGATCAGCCCTAGGATTTCTTTGGAAAGAATGATGCTAAAGCTGAAACTCCAGTACTTTGGCCACCTCATGTGAAGAGCTGACTCATTGGAAAAGACTTTGATGATGGGAGAGATTGAGGTCAGGAGGAGAAAGGGACGACCAAAGATGAGATGGTTGGATGACATCACGGACTCGATGGACGTGAGTCAGTAAACTCTGGGAGTTGGTGATGGACAGGGAAGCCTGGCATGCTTCGATTCATGGGGTTGCAAAGAGTCAGACACGACTGAGCAACTGAACTGAACTGAAGTTGGGAATACAAACTAAATTTTTTACTTCTAAAAAAGCCTTAAGAACCAGGTCTAAAGAAAAAAGGCTACAGTAGATTTTATCTTTTTTCCTGTACTCCAGGATTGTTATTCAGTTGCTGAGTCATGTCCAACTCTGCAGCCCCATGGACCGCAGCAGGCCAGGCTTCCTTGTCCTTTACTATCTTCCAGAGTTTACTCAAATTCATGTCCATTGAGTCAATGATGCCATCCAACCACTTCATCCTCTGTCATTCCCTTCTCCTCCTGCCCTCAGTCTTTCCCAGTTCAGGGTCTTTTACTCCAGGATAAATAAGTAAAAATACAAAGAATATTTAAATCATGTTTTTCTTTGTGTGTACAATGGCAAAACATACTCTCTTGGCAAATAGGCAGGTAATATAACCCACTGCTAAAACCTCAAGTACTACTGTTGCCAATGTGGCTATATGAATAAAAACCTCTGACTTTTTATCACCAACTATCCTAAGGAAATAATCAGACAAGAGGATAAGAATATGCTTATAAGAATATCAGACAAATATATAAGAATAAGTATTGCAGTGTTCTTTACGATGTTTGAAAGTCAACACAACCTAAAAGTACCTAAAATAAGGATCTGTGAAACAGTTATTACATCCCTACAGTGAACACGACTGTACCCTCAGGACTGATGTTGGAGATGGTCGTAAGAGTGGAGGTAACGTGGCAGTGCTATAGAGTGAAGGCTTTAGATGCAGACGATCTGAATCAAGTCTTGTTCTGCCGCTGACCAATGGCTGTCCTGGGGCAATTTATTGGGCCTCATTCAGACCCTCAGTTCCTTCACGTGTAGAATCATAGTGAAAATAGAGCATTTAGCAGTGCGATTGTATGTAGAGATATCGAAGCTTAGACTTCAAAAGACATTGTTAAGTGTTACGGACTGAATGTTTGTGTCCCCTCTAAATTTATAGTTTGAAACCATAATCTCAGTGTGATGGTACTTGGAGGTAGGACCTCAGGGAGATAGTTAGGTCATAAGGGTGGAGTCCTCATGAATGGGATTAGTGTGTTTGTCAGAAGAGTCTAAGAGCTAGCTGTCTTTCCTCCAAGAGAAGGTGAGAAGTTGATTCTCTACCTACAGAGGGCTGATTGTGGAACCTGATTGTGCTGGCACCCTGACCCCAGACTTCCTATCCTTCAGAACTTGAGAAAGGAAAATCTGTTGTTTATAAACCACTGAGTCTCCGGTGCTTTGTTATAGCAGCCTGAACTAAGGTGTTACGTTTAAAAAAAAAAAAATTATACTCGCACTTGGGTGAAAGATATATAGCTCAGTATATTCAACCAGTAGCCATGTATTTATTGAGCATCTAATAACTGACAAGCACTTAGTTAGGAAAATAGATGGTAATAATGAGATTAAAAATTAGACAAACTCTGTGTTCATGGAGTCTGGCCTATCGGTGACTGACTTGTGACTGACTAAGTTTCAAATTCCAGCTCTGATACCAGAGAGGAAGGGGTGAAGAGAGTTTTCAATAGTAGGATTTGCTCTAGTCAGGAAGGGCAGGAAATGTTCCTAAGGAATCTGAAGTTTAGCAGAGACAGGATGAACGTGTGGTGATGAGCTGAGATGGAGGTGAAGGGCCGGCAGTGGTCGTTAGGGTTTGGTGCGTTCAGTCTAGACAAAGTCCAGTGTTGCTGCAAACTTCAATTTACCCCCACCAGCTATTGTGATTCTGGGATTGTCGGTCTATCTCTCTGTCCCAACAACCTCACCTATAAAATGGAAATAATAGATTTTTCTCATTTATATGATTGCTGTTGTTGTTTAGTCACTAAGTTGTGTCCAACTCTTTGTGACCCCCATGGACTGTAGACCGCCAAGCTCCTCTGTCCATGAGGATTCTCCAGACAAGAATATTGGAGTGGTTTCCATTTTCTTCTCCAGGGGATCTTCCCTACCCAGGGATCGAATCCATGGCTCCTGCATTTATATGATTATGAGGATTAAAATAGGTAATATGAAAAGAGCTTAACAAGGTACCTAACATATGGCAAATATTCAATCAATGCGAGATAATACTAAAGAAAAAAAGAATGAGATCCAAGTGCAAAGAAAGAAAAAGATCCAAATACTAAGAGCGAACAGCATATAGAAAGACTCATGATGAGAAAAAGAGAATTAAGGCAGTGTTGTGTGATCTGCTTTTATTCGAAAAGCTGCTGGGAGCCCTTGAAGGTTTTCAGCTGCGGACTCCACGGCTCCACTATTAACCCAGTCAACCTCTGCTCCAGCCGCACCTGCCAATTCTCACTCTCCGGAGTTGTCACAAGGTCTCTGCACTTGGTATTCGCTTTTTATAAACTATTCTTTCCACCTGTTTACTCCCACTTCCTTCGGCTTCAGAGTCCCTTTCCTGACTTCCCAAATAGACAAACTCTTAATTAATTAGCCTCCCTGGTATGCACCCTTGCTTCGTCTGGTGTCAGTCTCCCCCACCTACATATCCACGAGATGAGATATTGTCAGTTACTGCACATAACTGTGTCTCAAGCCATCAGCATAGTGATTGGCCTATAGTTCATGCTTATTTCATGCTGGGTACTAAAAGAGAGAAAAGATGAGCAAGAAGGGGGAGGGTTAAAAATCGGAGAAAAACGGGGACTTCCGCAGCAGTCCAGTGCTTGAGACTCCGCCCAACCACCACAGAGGATGTAGGTTTGAACCCTAGTCAGGGAACTAAGATCCCACATGCCTTGCAGCACAGCCAAAAAGAAAAAATAAAAAGATAATTTTTTTTTTAACTAGAGAAAAATAAAGTTGAGAGAAGAGGTGACAAGACCAGCTCAATTTTACGCTTGATTTTAATCTAAATATTTTAAAATCAATCATTTTAGCTGATTTTGAGTAGTACATCTAGATGTTCTAAAAACAGGGAAAACCGATGCAAAGTCCAAGAGAAAAGTTTGAGCTAGAGTGATGGAAAGGCTTCCCAGGTGGTGCCAGTGCTAAAGAACCCCCTTGCCAATGCAGGAGACAAAAGAGACACAGGTTCAATCCCTGGGTCGGGAAGCTCCCCTGGAGAAGGAAATGGCAACACATTCTAGTATTCTTGCCTGGAAAGTTCCATGGACAAAGGAGCCTGGCAGGCTACAGTCCATGGGTTGCAAAGAGTTGGACATGACTAAGTATAAACATACACATTAACTGTAATTGTAGTTGTCCTGGACAAAGGGTGCAGGGAGAAAATTAGACAGAACATTTGTTGTTGTTTAATCACTCAGTGTCCGACTCTTTGCAACCCCATGGACTGCAACCCATTAGGCTCCTTGGTCCATGGGATTTCCCAAGCAAGAATACTGAAACGAGTTGCTGTTTCCTACTCTGCGGATCTTCCCCAGTTCAGCTCAGTCACTCAGTTGTGTCCAGCTCTTTGAGACCCCATGGATTGAGCACACCAGGTTTCCTTGTCCTTCACCAACTCCTAGAGCTTGTTCAAACTTATGTCCATCAGGTCGGTGATGCCATCCAATCATCTCATCCTCTGTTGTCCCCTTCTCCTCATGCCTTCAATCTTTCCCAGCATCAGGGTCTTCTTCAATGAGTCAGTTCTTCGCATCAGGTGGCCAAAGTGTTGGAGCTTCAGCTTCAGCCTCAGTCCTTCCAATGAATATTCAGGACTGATTTCCTTTAGGATGGACTGGCTGTATCTCCTTGCAGTCCAAGAGACTCTCAAGAGTCTTTTCCAGCACCACAGTTCAAAAGCATCCATTCTTTGGCATCCTAGAGTGGGCAGTCAAGTGGGCGGAGCTTCCCCACCCAGGGATGAAACCTGAGTCTCATGCAAGTCTTTACCACTTTACCACTGAGCCCCTGGGGAAGCCCAGATATAACACACGTCAAGTTATATACAAAAAGGTAGATTCATTCCCAGCCAAAGTGGAGAGATTTAGGCTGTTTTGGGGGCTTCTGGGGAAAGACAGAACTAGGGTTCATTCCAGGCCTGGCTCTTTTCTTTTCTTGCTGTGTCATCTTGAGTAAATTATATCACTTCTCCGGGTCTCATCATCCTTAACTGTGATATGAGGAAGGGGGGAGGAATGGAGAGGATGGATTTGGGAATTATATTTCTCCCCCAGTTCTAGTTATTATGACTCCATCCTTATAGAGTAGAAGGTCCTCAGCCTTTTTGGCACCAGAGACCAGTTTCATGGAAGATAATTTTCCCATGGGTGGGGGGTAGGGGGAATAGTTTCAGAATGATTCAAGGACATCACATTTACTGCAAACTTTATTTATATATCATTACATCGACTCCACCTCAGGCCATCAGGCATTAGCTCCCAGACGGTGGGACCCCCAGGGCTAACTGATGCCTGTCCTTCCTTTGTCTAACCCCGGGAAAGTATTTGTTAAATGATATCTCCTGCATTACCTAATTCCCTATGAAATTGCTAATTGTTATCCAATTTAAAAGAACATTGAGTTGATACTAAATGTGCTTTTTAGTTAAAAAGGAAAGATTAGATTAGTCATGTCTGACTCTTTTGCACTCCTATGGACAGTAGTCCGCCAGCCTCCTCTGTTCATGGGATTCTCCAGGTAAGAATACTGACGTGAGTAGCGTTTCCCTTCTCCAGGGGATCTTCCTGACCCAGGGATCAAGCCCAAGTCTCCTGCATTGGACGCCGATTCTTTACCTTCTGAGACACCAGAGAAGAAAGCATTAATAACAAATAAGGAAAGGAAGCCTTAATAACTAGTTTATTGATCACAGGTGAACTTCACTTAAAGTCAGGTAGAACTACCTTGCTGCTGCTGCTGCTAAGTCACTTCAGTCGTGTCCGACTCTGTGCGACCCCATAGATGGCAGCCCACCAGGCTCCCTCGTCCCTGGGATTCTCCAGGCAAGAACACTGGAGTGGGTTGCCATTCCTTCTTCAATGCATGAAGTGAAAAGTGAAAGTGAAGTCGGTCAGTCATGTCCGACCCTCAGTGACCCCATGGATTGCAGCCCACCAGGCTCCCCCATCCCCGGGATTTTCCAGGCAAGAGTACTGGAGTGGGGTGCCATTGCCTTCTCCAAAAACTACCTTAGAGCTGTTAAATCATGTAGGAGCAGAGACTGAAAGACTGTCTTGCTTGTAGTAATTCAAATCAGGTGAGGTTAGTGAGGGTTTTTGTCTTTCTTGGAAGAAAGTTTTGAGCCTGTATTGTTATAATGTATATGAAGAAATATGTCACTTTGGGAGAGTCATGAAGGCCATGTGCTGGAGACACTCGGCTTCTCTGAGAAGGTTCATTTGACTGGAAAGAGCTATGGTTTGAACACCAGCTCAACCAGCTCAAAAACACCTGAGTATTTTTGTGGGCATATCTGAATGCAATGCTGAAATCAGGTTTATTCCAGAAAAAAAGATCTGAGGGATAAATAATAAGGATACCATTAAATACCTTAAATTCTATCCATCAGCATTTAAAATGTATATGAGAGACTCTGGGGAATTTATGCGGTTCTGGAAATGGAAAGCTTTCCTCCCCCGCCTCTCTCTTTTCTCTGAATTGCAGAGTGTGGGCCACTTTCAGCACCATCTCCACACCCATGAGGGAAAATAACCCACTCCACACAGAAATCTGAGATGTTGTGAGAAGTCACTCAATTTAAACTCAGCCCTTCTCTGCATTGCTTGTTTTAGGAAATGCACTTTGCCACCTCCTCAGCATCACCTGGAATTCAGAATTCAAGTGGGTAGAAAGAAGGGAAAATGGTCAGACTTGCTAAAACACCAAATCCCTGTTTTTACCTGACAAAATGCTTATAGTATCAGAGTGAAAGTGACTCCGACCCATGGGAGGGCATAGGGAGGCCACACACAACCATGGAGAACAGATCGCTTGGAGGGATGCCCATGGCGAACCCTGCCATTCCTCCCTACAAGTTGCCTAGTGCTCCTGGGTATAAGGATTCTCACAAACAGAACAATAATGAAACACACTCCCAACCAGCCAGGAATGAAGCAGTATAACTGTTACCATTACTATTCTTTTCACCATCCTGCTGCTGAGTTTTGGGCCGGGAGGGTCTTCACCACACAGCTTGTAAGATCTTAGTTCCCTGACCAAGGATTGAATCTGGGCTCTTGGCAGTGAAAGTGAGGATTCATAACCACTGGACAGCCAGGGCATTTTCAAGAACTTCACATTTGAAGAACCACTTGAATTTTTCTTCTGGGAACCATCTGGGGGTGGCCTGTCTGCTGCTGATGTTTGCAATCATTTCAGGATTCATTTTTATTGCATGTACTAATGTGCAATATTACATTTTTATTGTGTATACGAATTTTATTGTACTTATATTAAGTACAAAAATTATTGTACTTAATTTTTAAGTAAAGTAAATGTCTTTAAACTTTTTCTACAGGGAGGCCTTGCTTTCTCTATCGTCTATGTGGGTGATGCCCTCATAATTACTAAAGCAGGCCTGGCATGCTGCAGTCCATGGGGTCGCAGAGTGGGACACAACTGAGCCACTGAACTGAACTGAACTGAAGTTGCTAAAGTAGGAAACAATTCTCAGTCGTCTTTTTAGCACTGAAAATGGCAAATACCTCCACCTCCTGATTCTCTCTGAGCTCCTCTCATACATTTCTGACGCTCTTACTTGTTTTCTTTTGTTTGTTCCAATTTTGTTACTAGACTTTATTTTTTAGACTTTATTTTACTTTTAGAAATTTACTGATTTTTGGCTGTACCGGATCTTCACTGCTGTGCCGGCTTTCTGCAGGTGCCGAGAGTGAAGGCTAGCTGTGGTGCACGGGCTTCGCACTGCAGCTGCTTCTCTTGTTGCAGAACGCCGGCTCTAGGGCGTGCCGGCTTCAGTACTGGTAGCACGTGGGCTCAGTAGTTGTGACTCCCGGGGTCTAGAGCACAGAGTCAGCAGTCGTGGTGTACAGACTTAGTTGCTTCGAGGCATGTGGGATCTTTCCAGACAGAGATCGAACCTGTGTCTCCTGCCCTGGCAGGCAGATTCTTTACCACTGAGCCACCAAGTGAAGTGAACGTCACTCAGTCGTGTCTGACTCTTTGTGACCCCATGGACTGCATGCATGCATGCTAAGTCGCTTCAGTCGTGTCTGACTCTTTGCGACCCCATGGACTGTAGCCCACTAGGTTCCTCTGTCCATGGGATTCTCCAGGCAAGAATACTGGAGTGGGTAGCTTTCCTTTCTCCAGGGGATCTTCCAAACCAGTGAATGAACCCATGTCTCCTGCACTGGCAGGCAGATTCTTTTCCTCTGAGCCACCAGGAAAGCCCTACTTTTCAGGTTTCAGATTCAAAACAAAGTTAAGCAGAAGGTACAGAGATTTTCCACATCTCCCCCTGCCCCCAGTGCATCACAGCCTCCGCCTCAATCAGTGTCTCCACCAGAATGACACATTTGCTACAACGGATGAACCTACACTGACGTATCACAATCACCCAGAGTCCACAGTTTGGGTTCATTTTTTGTGACTGTATATTCTAGAAGTTTGGACTGTGGACAAAGAAATGTTGCCTGCCATTTCAGTAAACAAAAAATACTGCCCAAGCCATCAGTCACTGCAGCCTCCCCCAGTGGGGAGGGGAATTCAGGGTGGAGAAAAACAGGATACAAGCCTCAGATAGTTAAGATGCGTATCAAAGGAATGATTTCAATGAACTCTGACTCTTAATCTTCCTGTACATAGAAAAGCAGTAAAATCATTAACTTGAGATGTCTGTTTTTGTGATTAGCGGCACCTTTTCCTTTTGATGTTCCGCTACTGTCGACCTGTTCCTACTGATGTTCGCTGCTGTTTTTTTTCCAGCAAAAAGGCTTATATATCCTGGCTCATCATTCCAAGGCACCTAAGTCTTATAGAACTTTCTGCACCAATGGGCAAGCTCTGTATCTGCATATCAAGGAGGGTACACCCTACCCCCAGGTGGCTATTGTCGTTGTTCAGTCGCTAAGTCTTGTCCGACAGTCGCTCAGACCTCAGGGACTGTAGCTCGCAGGCTTGCCTGTCCTTCACTGTCCCTCAGAGTTGGCTCAAATTCACGTCCATTGAGTTGGTGATCCCATTCTTTGTTGCTCCCTTCTCCTCCTGCCTTCACTCTTTCCCAGCATCAGGGTCTTATCCAATGAGTCAACTGTTTGCGTCAGGTGGACAGGTATGGGAGCTTCAGCATCAGTCCTTCCAATGAATAGTTAAGGGGCTGATTTCCTTTAGGATTGACTGGTTCAGTCTCCTTGTGGTCCAAGGGCCTCTCAAGAGTCTTCTCCAACATCACAGCTCAAAAGCATCAGTTCTTCAGCACTCTCAGTCTTCTTTATGGTCCAACTCTCATATGCATACAAGACTACTGGAAAAACCATAGCTTTCACTACTGAGAACTTCAAATGTGCCAAGTGTGACTGGAGAACTGGATTTTAAATTTAATGGAATTCAAATTTATATAGCCATGTGAATCTAGAGGCCACCATATTGGACTGCACAGTTCTAAAATATGGATTATTTTATATCTTATTCTAGTGCTTTCAAAAAGCTCTTTATCCACAGGATAAAGAGTCGACACAGCTTAGTGACTGAACAACAATAACGAAGATCTAGAGTCTATAGTATGACATTGAATGACACATAATCCAGTGGTCTTTTCAACTTTTCTGCCAACTCCCCTGCCCCCATTCCACATGCTCTACTCTAACTTTGTATAAACTTGCTTTTCCTAAACAAGTCGTAATATTTACGACTTGATCCTTCTTTTTGCCTAGAATGTCTTTCCCTTCCTTCCTCCCTTTCAAAACTTGCCCCAACTTTCTATGCTTAATAAAAGCATATATAAAAGGATGTGCAATGGTTATTATATGCCCTACAGGCATCCCCAATGTAGAACATCTCCTTATCCTTAATCTTGAACAAGCTGTTTAGCATCTCTTGCCTGGTCTTGTCATCTGTAAAGTGGGAACGATACTATTTTCTCTCCTACAGAGTTGTTGGAGGATTAGATATTGCACTATTCAGACTCCACTGCTGAGAAAGCACTCAATAAGAAACTGTTACTATTTTTTCCCAGCGGACACATGATGTGGTATTAGAGGTCTTCCCAGATGAGATTCACTTTCTAGTTTGGGGACTTTCTTTCCTTAAGACTGTGAGTTCATTAGCACCAAAGACTTGATTTTGTTCACTGTCCACCAGCATCAATGTGGCTATCTGATAAATGTCTTGACTGGGGGTGACTGGGGCTTCCCTGGTGGCTCAGAAGGTGAAGAATCTGCCTGCAATGCAGGAGGCGTTGATTCCATCCCTGGGTCAGGAAGATTCCCTCTGAGAAGATCCCCTGGAGGAAGGTATGGCAACGCAATCCAATATTCTTGCCTGGAGAATTCTTTGGACAGAGGAACCTGGCATCATACAGTATACAGGGTGACAAAGAGTCGGACACTAGCGAGTGACTTTCACTTGACTGGATGGCAGAGAACTGAATGAATCAATTATTCACATAGGAGGTGACAGCATTTCTTTTTAAAAAAGGGATTCCTTTTTTGGTGTGTGTATCTATAGACAGGGGCAAAAGAAGCAGTTGTGGCAAGAATGAGAAAAGAGGGTGCCAACAACTTTTCTTGTAAAACATCGCATCTTTTTTGTTCCTGCCCAGAAAAACGTGCATGAGCCTGTCGTTGTGTCCTTTCTCTTTGCTTGACTGGAGTATGGCTCTCACATTTTTGCCACTTTGACCTTCCTTTCTGGGTCCTCTGCCCCTCTCCCGCCATGGGCATTAAGCTTCCATCACCGTCACCGAGGAAACAGCAGAGACGCCTCATTCCTCACAGCTCTGCATATCTCAACTCTGGTTGCCTTTGTCCCTGAGCTAACTCGATTCTTCGTGTGCACACCACTACATCAACTGTCTCCTATACAGAACTTTATTCGTTAATCTACATTAAAAAAAAAAAAAGCAACACGTGTAGCAATTTCTTCTCTTGGGAATACTGACCTGTCAATATTGTTGAATGCATCAGACATTTCTGGTCCCTGAGAGGAAATAGAAAAATTGCCTATTTAGCCCTTGTACCCTGAACACTGCAAGTGCAGGTCAATTTAAAAACAGGCAACAGAGCATGTATAATGGGTCTCCCTTTTAAAAAGCACTGTAGACCAAAAATAAACCTGACAAAGGGCAGCTGTAGAGTTTTAACATGTGGAAAACTCCACAGGCGGCAGTTATATAACTGCAAAGAAAGATGATAAATATTTCACACTGTTAGATGAACTTCTAACTCTGACACGGCAAAGGCAAAGAACACAAAACACACCCTCAGCCTCCAAGAAGCACAAAGCTTCCACTGATACGAGGCCAAGACGATTACTAAAATCTCAGTCCTGCCTGCCAGCTCGTCTTGATTTTTTTTTACCACCCCCCCTCCCCCCG
>SJYC01065757.1:0-10111 GCA_006408675.1 Madoqua kirkii | reverse complement strand
CAAAGAATTGCACACAACTGAGTACCTTCACTTTCTCTTTCAGGAGCAGCTCAAAGAGAGGAGCCGATATGAATGCACATATATTTGCTCTGCACATGGTTTCTATCACACCAGCTTCCTCCAGTGGGTCTCTTTGGTGGAGAAGATGTATTAGACCACAGAGGCAAGAGCTGCTGTGTTTGTTAAAGTCACACCCCCAGAAATCTATAAAAGCCATTGTTTAAAATAACATTTCTTTACATCTCAGCAATGTAGTGACAGCACCACTGAGCCAATACTCCAGGCTACCTGTATTGCCAGACTGATGTTTTGAAGAAGATGATGGGGAGGGTGGAAAAGAGGAATCAGAATTTGGGTCAAGTGCTTTCTCTGGCAAAAAGAGAAAACTTAAAACTGGGCACTAGTTTCTTGGAAGTTGTTACTGAGGTCAGAACTCAGAAAAATAGCCTAACTATATTAGTTTCTTATTGCCACAACAATAAATTATCATACATTTAATACAACGTAAACTTTTTATCTTAAAGTTCTAGAGGTCAGAAGTATGAAATAAGTTTCCCTGGGCTAAAATCAAGGTATGGGAGAGGTAGTGCTCCTTCCAGAGTTTCTAGAGAGAACCTGTTTCTGAGTCTTTTCTAGCTTCTAGAGGCAAGCCATGGCCCCATTCCTCCAGATGCAAAGCCAGCAGTGCCAGGCCGCCACATCTCTGGTTCTCTGTCTTCTGCCTCCTTCTTCCATTTATGTGTGTGCATGCTCGGTCGCTCAGCTTGTGGCCTCCTGGACTGTAGCCCACCAGGCTCCTCTGTCCATGGACTTTTCCAGGCAAGAATGCTGAAACAGGTTGCCATTTCCTACTCCAGAGGATCTTCCCAACCCAGGCATCGAAACCAGGCATCCCACATTGCAGACAAATTCTTTACCAGCTGAGCCACAAGGGAACCCCAAGAAGACTGGAGTGGGTAGCCTATCCCTTCTCCAGGGGATCTTCCAGACCCAGGAATTGAACTGGGGTCTCCTGCATTGCAGGCAGATTCTTTACCAACTGAGCCATCAGGAAAACCCCTTTAAATTATATTGCTGCTTATATATTTGCATTCTGGGGGTTGTATTTCAGATGGCATAGTGTACTGGTAAAGAGCGTGTGCTCTAATGCTGAGCTCTGTTCATTTACTAGCTCTTTGACCTTGGACAAGTTCATTTGACTTTTGTGCATCAGCTGACTCATCTGTAATAGTGATAATTCCAATAACAATACCGATAACCTTATAGAGGATGAGGGAGAAAGAAACGTGTCCACACATGTAACGCACTTAAAAAACAGGTACTGTTATTACTGTTAAATTTGGGGGGCCATGAAGTTAAGCATTCATATTATCGCTTATAATGGATTTCTGACATTTTTGAGAGTCATAGACAAAAACTACACTGTTTCATAAGCATTGTACTAGTTTAAACAGCTTTGAATGAAGCAGTAAGTTTCATTTACTTTCATTAATTTAAGAATTTATTTTAAGGACTTCCCTGGTGATTCAGTGGTTAAGACTCTGTGCTGTCATTGCAAGGGGCAAAGCTTTGATCCTTGGTCAGGGAATTAAGATACTCCATGCTATACATCATGGCTAAAATATAGAATAAAGGAAAATAGTTAGATAAAAACTTTAAAATGTAAAAAAAAATTGGAATATTTTTTAAAGTTTAATTACAAAACACACACACATTCATCTCTATATCTATGAAGTGTCATACTGTAACTGGGTAAAGAAGATGGCAGAGACCAATAGAGCCGACGACATATGTGCACAGGTGTCCTTGGGGGAGAGTGAGAAGAAAGAGAGTGGAAGAATAAAAGAAGCTGTGTAGGGCCAGAGTGTGGACAGCCACGAGGCCAGAGGCAGCAGGCGGAGGTCGACGCACATATTTAGGATTTTGAATTTATAGCGAGGAGAAGCCAGCGAAGGCTTTTGAACACTGAATGTTAGTCAGATTTGCATTTCAGAAAGAGAACACAGTGGGTGGAGCATGAAGACTGGGCAGAATAGGGTAGGTGGGGAGTTGATGTGGGGAGACCAGTTGGATGCAGTCAGAGTGGTCCAGACAATTACTTGCCAAGTATATCTTTTTTTAAAAGTATTTATTTATATAGCTGGTTGTGCTGAGTCTTTGTTGCTGCTTGGACTTTTCTTGAGTTGCAGTGCGTAAAACTTCTTGTTGCCATGGTAATGAGAGTTTCCTTGTCGCGGAGCCTGGGCTCTAGGGTGAGTGGGCTTCTGTAGTTGTGCCTCCGGCTCTAGAGCACAGGGTCAGTACTTGTGGCATGGGAGATTAGTTGCCCTGCAGCATACGGCATCACTTCTGATGAGGAATCGAACTCATGTCTCCTTCCTTGGCAGGTGAATTCGTCACTGAGCCATCAGCAAAGGTCCTAAGTATGTCTTTTACATCGTTTACTGAAATATATACATACACAATCATATATCATTAGCTATGTACAGGTACCCACAGAAAATGGTTTGATTACTTGAAATGTAGTTTATTCAATTGAATAAGGGAGTTGAAGAAAACTGCTCTTTGGTTTTTAAGGGATTAAAAAAAATCATGTATACTGCAGGTGTTTCCCATTTTTGTTCAGTTTGTATAAACATAAACATAAAACAGTAGCTACTTGGGTTACCAGTAATATGTCTCTTCTTTCAATGTTCTCTTTTCCACTGCCTGAGTTTGTCTCCCATTAAGATTTTTTTTTGAGTATTTTTAGAGTTTCCCCAAGTTACCACCCTTAGAAGGGTGATTTGATCAGATGTGATGGGAAGAAGAGTGGCTTTCTGTATTACTAAGAGTGTGAGTGTGTGCATGAGAGATAAAGAAGGAGACAGAGAGAGAGAGAGAGAGAGACAGAGAAAGAGAGAGAGAGAGAGAGGGTGTGTATGTTCAAATGAATGACTGTTGACCGAACCACAAAACCCTACTCAGAATCTTCAAACCAGTAAGTAGATTGGAAATGTTCTGCAGTTTGGATTTTCCTATGTTTTATGAGCAGAGAAGCAAAACAGTATCCTGAACTTATGAAGTAGGTCAAGAGCTACTCCCTGAAATGGAACCCTCCTCCATTGCTTGTGGGAATGTAATTTGGTGGAGTCACTGTTGAGAACAGTATGAAGGTTCCTTAAGAAAATATAGAACTACCAGCAATCCCACTATTGGGTGTAGATCAGGAAAAAACAAACTCTAATTTGAAAAGAAACATGCGCCGCATTTGTTCACTGCAGCATTGTTTATAAGAGCCAAGATATGGAGCAACCAAAACATTCATTGACAGACAAACGGACAAAGATGAGATGGTACATACATACAATGAAATATTACTGAGCCGTGAAAAGAATGAAATAATGACATTTGCAGCAACATGAATGGACCTAGGGATTATTATACTAAATGAAGTCAGACAAAGAAAGATAAATATCATATAATATCAGTTGTATGTGGAATCCTAAATTTACGAAACAGAAATAGACTCACAGACATAGAAAACAAACTTATGGTTACTAAAAGGGAAGGATGGGGAGGGATAAATTAGGAGTTCAGAATTAATAGATACACACTACTATATATAAAATAAACAAGGACCCACCATATAACACAAGGAACTATATTCAGTATCTTATAATAACCTATAATGGAAAAGAATCTGAAAAAGAATGGATGTAGATATGTTCACTTTGTTGTATACCTGAAACTAACACAACATTATCAGTCAACCATGTGTCAACTAAAAAATAATGATGTAAAGAACATTTTTAGGAAACAGTGTTGAACAGCTCCTGCAGAACTATATAATGTTCTATGTATTCTGAATACATAATCAAATATATAATCCAAATTCTGTGGAGAACAATATGGAGGTTCCTTAAAAAAATATAGAACTACCAGCAATCCCACTGTTGGGCATAGATCAGGAAAAGACAAACTTGAATTTGAAAAGAAACACGTGCCGCATTTGTTCATTGCAGCATTGTTTACAAGATTGTTTATATAATACATATCCAAATTTGTAGAATTTGAAGAGTCCTGATTTAAAGCATACTTTAACTCCTGGAAATTCCCTAAAACTGTTGAATAGAGGTGAACACTTCACTTTAAGTAAACAGGGGTTATTTATGCCTGTCCAGCTGCTTTCTCTAAATCTTCAGAGGTCCTCCTTCTGCTTTTGTTAACATTATTATTAGCCCAATGGGAAAGAAACTTTGTGGAGAAAAATGTCAAATATTTCCTTCAAGAAATTGGAAGTGGGGAAACGCAAGAGTGCACTATACGTGAGTAAATACAGTGTTCTTGAATGATTAAATGATTTAAAAAATAGCTACTCTCTTAGCTGTCCCCTGTCTGGACTCAAGAAGTGCTGAGCAAGAATCCCCGTGAGTATAATAGACATGAGTTTTAGGCCTTAACTGAACAGTCTTCTTTCTCTGTCTCTCATATGTCTTTGGCATCAGGATTTTGTCTCGTTGGAAAATCTGTTTTGTTTTAGTTTTTAAAATATCTTACAGGGACAGTCTGGGACAAATTTCTCTTTATATTTATACAGAGTGAAGAAGCCTCGCTGGTCTCTCTCCTTTATGCAAAGCGTTTCCAGTTTGCTGGCTTACATCTTGTCAAAATAGTCTTTGGCTGTCTTCAGTTTTAGCTTTCCTCACGCTGTAAAAACTTACTCTTTGCTTTATGATATACACAACCAAAGCCGAAAGTAGATCACTGTTAAATACACCTACCTACATGTTTGACAAAATTTATATATGTGATGAATTCACATATCACAGAAAAGTTGTCAAATGACAAATAAGTGTTATTTTCCAGTCTTTCTGACTTCTATTCCATTCCTCTTTCTTTATTTAACATCTTAATTGAGGTATAGTTGATATACAATATTTTAAAAGTTTCAGTGTACAACAGTTACAATTTTTAGAAGTTATACTCCATTTATAGTTATTAGGCTGTATTGGCTGTATTCCCTGTGCAGTGCAATATACCCTTGTGGGTTGTTTATTTTACACTCAGGAGTTTGTACCTGTTAATCTCCTACTCCATCTTGTCCCTTTCTGTCACTCCCTCCTCTAGTAACCACCTCTCTCCTCTGGTGTTGTTCTCTATACCTGTGAGTCTGCTTCTTTTTTGTTTTTTATTATGTCACGAGTTTGCTTTATTTTTTTAGATAGCGTATATGCTACGGTAATTGTCTTTCTCTGTTTATTTCACTAATCATAATACCCTCCAAGTCCACCCCTGTAGTTGCAAATGATGACATTTCATTCTCTTTTTATGGCTGAGTAATATTCCATCACGTGTGTACACATTCCCCATCTTTATCCATTCATCTGTTAATAGACAGCTAGGTTGCTTCTGTATCTTGGCTGTAATAGTGCTGCTGTGAACATTGGTATGCATGTATCTTTTCAAATTAGTATTTTTGTTTCTTCAGATACATACCCTGAAGTGGAATTGTTAGGAACCTCCATGCTGTTTTTCACAGTGACTGTACCAATGGCCATTCTTAACAATAGTGTACAAGAGTTCTCTTTTCTCTACTTCCTCATCAACTATGTAGCCCACTCGTAAGTTTGTTGCATGTGATTCCAGAAAAACTATAAGGGGAAATGTAGTTCCAGCATATATGGGCATGCTTGTAGGATTTCTTTTAAAATAAAAATCAAATTTTACTATGCTTAATATTCTGCATGTTCCAACAAATCAAATCATATCATGCATAGTATTCTGTGCTTTCCTACAAAATTCTATTTTTACTTGTATCTAAACCCACAGCCTGAGCTTCCCAGGTGGCACTAATGGTAAAGAACTTGCCTGCTGCAGTGTAGGAGACCTGGGTTCAATCCCTGGGTCTAGAAGATCCCATGAAGGAGGGCATGGCAAGCCACTCCAGTATTCTTGTCTGGAGAGTCCCATGAATAGAGGGGCCTGGCAGGCTACAGTCCATGGGGTCACAAAGAGTTGGACATGACTGAAGTTACATAGTACGAAACCACAACCCAAAGCTAGGTCTCCAAATGGGAATGGTGAGAACATATTGAAGAGACCTTTTAAAAACCCAATAGCTCAGTTGGTAAAGAATCCGCCTGCAATGCAGGAGACCCCAGTTTGATTCCTGGGTTCTGCTAGAGAAGGGATAGTTTACCCACTCCAGTATTCTTGGGCTTCCCTTGTGATCCAGCTGGTAAAGAATCCGTCTGCAATGCAGGAGACCTGGGTTGTGAAGATCCCCTGGAGAAGGGAAAGGCTGCCCACTCCCAGTATTCTGGCCTGGAGAATTCCATGGACCGTATAGTCCATGGGGTTGAAAAGAGCCGGACATGTCTGAACAACTTTCGCTCAGTTGCTGGCCAAGGAAGAGAAGGCCGGTTGGTGAGTGTGGGGAAGGAACTGGAAGATTACTACAGACACATGTACACTATCGATACTGTACTATAAAATAGTTCATTAGTAGAACTAATGAGAATTTACTGTGTACCACCGGAACTCTCCTGAACGGTCTGTGGTGACCTGAATGGGTAGGAAGTCCAAAAGGGAGGGGGTATATATATATGTGTGGCTGATTCGTTTTGCTCTATAGCAGAAACTAGCATAGCAGCATTGTAAAGCAACTATACTCCAATATAAATTAATTAAAAAAACACAAACAGAACAATACTTTTTTTGTAACCAAAAAAAAAAAAAAACAAAACCTTATGCCAAGATGCAGTAGGGATGATCTTCTAGTTAAAATCACTAAATAGAAGTAGTGAAATCAAGTGATATAACACAACAGAGGGAAATAAACTGCTAAACAAGTGATCAAAACTAGAAAGAGAGAAATTCCAAGGAGACCCAATGAAAAAAATCCAAAGAGAGTAAGGGCTGACACCCAGACAGGGTGGAGACACCAGCTCCAGCTAAGATTTACAGACAAGTGTGAGCTGCTGCTATTTTTAAAAGAGACCAAAGAAGTAATGACCATAAATAAAATTGGAACACGTTGAACTACTGGAAAAGTGCTAAATTTGAAAAGGGAGAATTGTGTTTATGTTTTAAAAAAAACGCTCTAGAGGCACTTTAAAATAGGAATGGATTTTAATCAGAAGTAGAATGGACGCCATGAAATAAACGATGATTCAAGTGTAAATAAAAGTTTTATGTAAACTGATTGGAGTTGTGGGATCTTTGTACTTTGACCCCATATAATGTTTTTGGTGCCAGAAGAAGTCAGGTTCTTTTGTGTTTGTGCCCCAGCTGTGCCTATAAGTGTGTGTATGGGAGTGAACCTCTGTGCCATTTTACCTAGATACAATGTTTCTCCTTTCCAAGGCACATCTTTGCTACCATTGTTGTCCTTGTCCAAATGTTCTCCATGTTGCCAAACACAATTGCCCTCTAAAGATCTAACTCCAAAATCCCTGACCTCTTCTTTAAGTCTTTCCAGCCCATTCATTCTTCAGAGCTGGAGTCTCCTGCTGGTTATAATCCTTGTGCTCTTGCCATGTAGCTGCTTCTCCACAGCACTTGTTGAGCTATACTCTTACCATTTTACACCTGCATCTCTGGACTGTGAGTTTGCTGAGGGCAGAGACAATACATCTTTGTGTCCCTGGAACCCAGCATAGTGGCTGGCACATAGTAATAACTGGTTAAAAGAAAGTAAGTAACCTGGAGTTTGTGTATTTGCCTCTTAGCTTCATACAACTACAAATTTTTTCAGTCATGAAAATCCCAGGAGACATGTAAAATTCATAGTCCTTAATGAGTGCATTTAGAAAAGGCAGAGGAACCAGAGATGAGATGGTTGGATGGCATCACCGACTCAATGGACATGAACTTGTGCAAACTCCGGAGATGGTGAAGGACAGAGAAGCCTGGCATGCTGCAGTCCATGGGGTCGCAAAGAGTCAGACAGGACTTGGCAACTGAACAACAGCAGCAACAATGAATGTGTAATTTTAATGCTCCTCAAACTCCCTCCTTTCTTATTAACTGTGACCTCCCTATAGTTACTGGGAAGTATAGGGACAGGTCTGCCTTAAACAGGTGCTGATTACCTGATGCCTCCTTGTATCATAAAAACACATAAGCTTCTCCTGAATTGATAAGCATTGATTATAAACTCATGAATCAAACAGTACCTCCTTAGATAAAACACAACATAGGATGCTAGAGAGTTTTAAAAGAGTTCTCTGGACAAGGGATTCCAGACTTTCCCCTCATGGCCCTATCCTTTTGCCACTCAGTTGATATCATAGCAATTCGTGTCCCCAAAGAGACAAACAATGTTATTTTATTTGTAAATGTTTTTATTATTTATTTGTGCCAGATAAACAGTCGAGGCATGTAGGGTCTTCTCGTTGCAGCACAAGAACTCTTATTGTGGCCTGTGGGATCTAGTTCCTCTCATTAGGGATCGAACCTGGGCCCCCCTGCATTGAGAGCTCAGAGTGTTGGCCACTGGACCACCAGAGAGATCCCAGATGTTTCTGAAGAGAGATGAGAGGATAGGGCCTGATAAAGTGATCTTTATCTCCAAACCAAAGATGGTTTCCCTGGCATTCTTCTTCAGTAACCATAACATCTTGTCGGATCTGCTCAGTAGCACTGAAAAAACTTCCTCAGAATCCAGGTGACTCATCATCTTAGTCCAAGGGTATTATCACATAGTTCAGCATCAGGCAAATGCCAGGATTAGATACATCCTAAGAATCTTAGCTCTGTTGTGCTGCTCACCCACCCTCCACCGAAAGCTGTCTGAGGATGCTGTAATGTTCAAAAATCACTGTTTAGATTAGTGATCCTCAGTTTTTTTTTTAAATTCTGTATTCTACTTTTTTTTTTAAGAGACTATGTCCCAACATTAAGTTTTTGTTTGTAAATTATGTATGTGTGTTTTGTATCAATATTGTACATTAATTATAAAATGTACATAAATAAATATTAAATGAGATGATGAAAAATAAATGCTCATACCTTTGGGTGGAAATGAGGTGGTGGTAGCCTTATATTATAGAATTTGATGACGCCTCTTTAATTAAAACACTATGGAACCGGTACATGAAGAGGCTGACAAATGGATGGAACAGAATATGAAGTCCAGAAAGTGCCCTAAGTTCATTTATAGATTTAGAAAAGTTAGGGATAAAGATGGGCTTTCCAGGTGGCACAGTGGTAAAGAATCTGCCTGCCAATGCAGGAGACGCAAGAGATGCCAGTTCAGTCTCTGGGTTGGGAATACTACTTTTTTTTTTAAGAGACTATGTCCCAACATTAAGTTTTTGTTTGTAAATTATATATGTGTGTTTTGTATCAATATTGTACATTAATTATAAAATGTACATAAATAAATATTAAATGAGATGATGAAAAATAAATGCTCATACCTTTGGGTGGAAATGAGGTGGTGGTAGCCTTATATTATAGAATTTGATGACGCCTCTGTAATTAAAACACTATGGAACCGGTACATGAAGAGGCTGACAAATGGATGGAACAGAATATGAAGTCCAGAAAGTGCCCTAAGTTCATTTATAGATTTAGAAAAGTTAGGGATAAAGATGGGCTTTCCAGGTGGCACAGTGGTAAAGAATCTGCCTGCCAATGCAGGAGACGCAAGAGATGCCAGTTCAGTCTCTGGGTTGGGAATATCCCCTGGAGGAGGAAATGGCAACCCAGGCCAGTGTTCTTGCTGGGAAAAATCCCATGGACAGGGACGCTTGGCAGACTGCAATCCATGGGGGCACAACAGAATCAAACGCAGCTGAGAAGCAGTAACAGTCGCAGAGATAAAAAGAGCTCTACCTATCTATACCGACCTTTCTCTATGTCTGCATCCATCCATCCGTTTATCCACATATAAAATGGTAGCATCTCAAACTATTGAAAATTCGTAATAAATATTGTTATAACAGTTGTGTAGTGATTTAAGGGAAATTGGATCTGATCCTGATAGTGTACATGGGAATAAAGTCCAAATGATTCAGAGATTTAAATGTACGTAGATGAATAAGACCATTCAGTTCAGTTCAGTTCAGTCGCTCAGTCGTGTCCAACTCTTTTCGACCCCATGAATCGCAGCACGCCAGGCCTC
>SJYC01065756.1:0-39014 GCA_006408675.1 Madoqua kirkii | reverse complement strand
GTTCAAAAGCATCAATTCTTCGGCACTCAGCCTTCTTCAAGGTCCAATTCTCACATATGTACGTGACTACTGGAAAAACTATAGCTTTGACTATATGGAAATGTTGAGAAAGTAATGTCTCTGAAAAGGCAAAAGGCAGGCTAAATCATAAAATCTCTGAAAGCTTCTACTTAACATGGTGGATGTGCATTAGTCAAAGCACATCACATGGCCAGACTATGGACTGGGGTAGGGGAGTATATTCTGCCTGCCAGAATGCCCTGGAAATCATGTGATAATAAGTGGGAAGGGAATGAGTGGTTGGGAATAATAATATAATTATCCTACAACTCCATAAAAATGATCACAGAAAGACTGTGATTGCTCAATACCATTACACGCTGGCAGTGACTAGAGGTTTTTGGAGAAACATCTGACTCTATGTTTAGAGTTTGGCGTATTTAATATGGGACATTTTATTGCACCAAAAACCAAGTTAGAAGGCTCACAGCTACTGAAAGTGTGTCTACAAGACACAGGAATAAACATAAAAGGCTCCCTTTGGCTAAATTAGAGGCAATTTGAGAGTCAAAATATTTTTAAAAATATTGAACGCAGTTGACTTAAAGATGTTGGACATATTTTTAAAATATATTAATTAAACAGTTACCAAAAAGAGAAAGTAAAAAAAAAAACCACAGTTACCATTCTGATCACCATTTTAACTGTCAGTTGCTTTTTACTCTGATAGTTGACAGTCAATAGTAAGAGGTTGTCCTGATTTCCTTTACGTTTACATATCTATCCACATAGCGTTAACAAGGAAAAGTTCTTCTTTATATAATTCAAGCTAATAAATGTGCAAAGATAAGAGAAAAAATAGAGTCTAATTATCATTATCTTACAATTTGTAATTGGTTTAGGATATGATTATTAATGGGTAAAAATGGTTGATGGGAAAGTTTACAATAGAAGGAACAGTCTGTTCATCACCTGAAATCACTAGTTAATCTTGCCCTCATTAAAAGTGGGACAACCAAAGGTTCAGTGATATAATAGGAAGGATATAGTGTTAGGAAGCAATGTAGTATTCTGGTGGGCATTTGTGCTAAGTTACTTCAACCATGTCCGACTCTGCGACCCCATGGACTGTAGCCCACCAGGCTTCTCTGTCCATGGGATTCTCCAGGCTAGAATACTGGAGTGAGTTGCCATACACTCCTCCAGGGGATCTTCCCAACCTGCGTTTCCTGCATTGCATAGAGATGCTTTACCGCTGAGCCCGTAATATTTTTGACCATCCTTCAAAAACAAAACAAAAGTGACCTTCCCTTGAATCAACCCTCTAGGCAAGCTGACATCTTGAAGGTGAATAGATGCATAGGATAAATGACCCCTGGAAGGGTCAAACCCCAAAACTGGGTTTTTCTACAGAATAACTGACTAGATTTCTGCAACAAGTCAATGGCATGAAAGGGAATAAATAAATAAAGTAAATGGAAGAAAGAGTAGGTTAGGTCTTAAAAACAAACAAGATTAAAGCAACATAAAAGTGAAACAAGACAAAAAGCCTACAAAGCCAGTGTAATGCTGAGACATGGTTTGGATTCTGATTCAAATGAGACGTCAAGGAAACTGGATAAGGACTGGATATCACAGAGTTTCAAAGAGCAGGATGCGACTGAGTGACTGAACTACAATAAAAGGAATTATTTCAAATTTTGTTAGCTGTTCTAATGTACACATATGTCTTCAATTTGAGTTTATACTTACTTAAATAATAAAGAAAAAATTTAATGTGTGTGATTTACTTGAAAATTTCTCACCAAAAAAAAGCAATAGATGTCAATGTGGCAAAGTCTTTATAACAGTTTTTTTAAACCAAATGATAAAATATGGGGCTTATTGTTCTGTTCTCTCCACCTTTGTGTCTATTTGGAAACTTTTGACAAGAAAAAACTACTTAAACCCATAAAACAAACAAAAAAAGAATGTGAAAAATACATGCAAATTCTAATATTTTCCTTTACCCATCTGGGCTTTCTTGTACAATCTTCCTTAAAGCCTCTAGCTTTAAAGAGAAAATAAACAGACCAAAGTGAGTATACTTAGATATCTGAAACATCTGTTCTCTTACACTGTACATTTTGGCCAGGCAGTCAGTATAAGAAACCAACATTCTCTTTAAATAGCCCCCTTTTAAATCTAATTTATCTTTTTCACACTGCTAGTGTGAAATGCTTACAAACAAGCAAGCAAATATCGTGTCGCTGACTGGAACTCCTGGTTACACAACAAAGTCTGTGAGTAAATCCATTGCATAACAGCCATGTTTTTCTTCATGATGTAGCCCAGACCTTCCAGTTCATTTCTTTTGAAAGGGACTTTAATATTTTATTCCCTAAAATGTAAAAGTACCCATGAGGTGACTGCATGTCACATCCGTAGACCGATGGCAAGAAAAGGTGAATGTGAAAAAGAGAGTTGATTAAATTCCTAAATATTTGGATTTTTTCTCTTGCATATATTTCATGGAGGCTGATTCAGTTAGGTCTTTCTCATCAAGCGTCTGGCTCTTACAAACAACAGGAGAGAATACTTGCAGCCTTCTTATAGGGTAAGGGCATATCCAGCAATCAACATTATCAACTCAAACACATTTCAAAACTGCTCAGACTGTCTAATATGTTTGACTAATGTTCAAACTCACATCATTAATAACTTCATGCTGCTGCTGCTGCTGCTGCTAAGTTGCTTCAGTTGTGTCCGACTCCGGGTGACCCCATAGACGGCAGCCCACCAGGCTCCCCCGTCCCTGGGATTCTCCAGGCAAGAACACTGGAGTAGGTTGCCATTTCCTTCTCCAATGCATGAAAGTGAAAAGTGAAAGTGAAGTCGCTCAGTCGTGCCTGACTCTTAGCAACCCCACGGACTGCAGACTATCAGGCTTCTCTGTCCCTGGGATTTTCCAGGCGAGAGTACTGGAGTGGGTTGCCATTGCCTTCTCCCATACTGCTGCTAAGTCGCTTCAATTGTGTCTGACTTTGGTGACCCTGTGGACTGTAGCCCACCAGATGCCTCTGTTCATGGGATTCTTCAAAATGAGTATATTGGGGTGGGTTGCCATGCCCTCCTTCAGGGGATCTTCCTGATTGAGGGATTGAACCTGCATCTCTTGTGTCTCCTGCACTGACGGGCAGATTCTTTACCACTAGCACCACCTGGGAAGCCCTGATAACTTCATGTCAAATTCCAAATGAGTTTTGCATATGATTTAATTTCTCAAACTCCTTGAACCCTGAAGACTCCAAAGCTCTGATGATTCTCTAGAGAAGACTGGTTGTGGGGGGAAAAAAACAGAAGAAATGGAGGCAGTTGGAAGCCACCTAGAACCTCTGTCAGCAGCTTATGCACACTAGCAATGCAGCCATTTATGTCAGGAGCTATTTTTAATACTTAATCCCAAATACTGTGAATTCATGAGCGGGAGAATATAGAAGATAATAGAGGATAGAGTTTTGCTTCAACTCCCATTTTGGAGCAAGATTGCGTCTCAACCCTCCAATAAAATTTATATTTAGAGTCCTCATTATTTGAACAAGCAAGTTGTATCTCTTTGGTTTAGTTGCTAAGTCTCTCGCCACTCTTGTGCCCCTACAGACTGTAGCCCGCCAGGCTTCTCTGTCCATGCAATTCTCCAAGCAAGAATACTGGAGTGGGCTGCTGTTTCCTTCTCCAGGGGATCTTCCCAACCAGGGATCAAACCCCGGTCTCTTGCATTGCAGGCGGATTCTTTACCAGCTGAGCTACCAGTACCACATTACACATTCAACTATTTATCTTTAACAGTGAGACACCAAGATCTGCTGAGGAAGGATGAGACCAGTCCCACTAGCTTTTTGCATTACATGGATTAGAATAGTGGAAGAAATGAATTTAAACATTATTAGAAAATAAAAAGAATTATTTTAGAAGTGAGATACAAAGGTACCTTAAAAAAAAATAAAGCTAAGTTACCTCACCAGTGAATGTGCTGAATAGAAAAGTTTCTTTTCAGAGGACAATGAGTTCCCACCTTTTACCTGAAAGAACAGTGGTTACATTTTCCCTGCTGGGGTTACCTCGGTGCATGTTCTTTCATACTGACTGGGATAACTGCCAGAATCACCTTCATTTTAAAATTAATTTTATAAAGCATATTTCTAATGTCTATTTGACAGTGACACGTTATTGAATCCATAGATTAAATATCCATGTGAAATATCTCCACTGAATGGTTCAAAGAACTTCCTTATGTTTTCAACCATAAATTTCAAATTTATTTACAAGAACCAGAAAGTATGATGAGAATGAAATGGAGCTTGGGATCCAAGGAACTGAGATTGTGTCTGTTCTGGGCTGAGTAACGATTTGGCTATTTTCCTTATTTCTAAAATGAGGAAGAGAGTTTGATTTAATGATGATAAGATTCTTTATGATCCCTAGGTCAGGAAGATCCCCTGGAGGAGGAAATGGCAACCCACTGCAGTATTCTTGCCTGGAAAATCCCATGGACAGAGGAGCCTGGCAGGCTATAGTCCACGGGGTTACAAAGAGTGGGACATGACTGAGAGTCTGAGAACAATGTTCTTTATAATTTAACATTTTATATTTTTAAATAGGGAAAAAAGTACCATATTTAGCCTATGATGATAAAGTTATTTTGTGTGGAATTGTGAACATGTTTTTATTCTAAACTGCCTCTTTCAGAGTTCTTATTGGTTAGAAGACAGTTCAGTTCAGTTCAGTCACTCAGTTGTGTCCAGCTCTTTGCAACCCCATGAACCGCAGCAGGCTTCCCTGTCCATCACCAACTCTTGGAGTTCACTCAAACTCATGTCCATCGAGTCCATGATGCCGTCCAGCCATCTCATCCTTGGTCATCCCCTTCTCCTCCTGTCCCCAATCCCTCCCAGCATCAGAGTCTTTTCCAATGAGTCAACTCTTTGCTTGAGGTGGCCAAAGTACTGGAGTTTCAACTTTAGCATCAGTCCTTCCAATGAACACCCAGGACTGGTCTCCTTTAGGATGGACTGGTTGGATCTCCTTGCAGTCCAAGGGACTCTCAAAGAGTCTTCTCCAACACCACAGTTCAAAAGCATCAATTCTTCAGTGCTCAGCTTTCTTTATAGTCCAACTCTCACATCTACACAGGACCATTGGAAAAACCATAGCCTTGACTAGACGGACCTTTGCTGGCAAAGTGATGTCTCTGCTTTCTAATATGCTGTGTAGGTTGGTCATAAGTTTCCTTCCATGGAGTAAGCCTCTTTTAATTTCATGGCTGCAATCACCATCTACAGTGATTTTGGAGCCCAGAAAAATAAAGTCAGCCACTGTTTCCCCATCTATTTGCCATGAAGTTATTGGACCAGATGCCATGATCTTAGTTTTCTGAATGTTAAGCTTTAAGCCAACTTTTTCACTCTCCTCTTTCACTTTCATCAAGAAGCTCTGTAGTTCTTCACTTTCTGCCATAAGAGTGGTGTCATCTGCGTATCTGAGGTTACTGATTTTTCTCCTGGCAGTCTTGATTCCAGCTGTTCTTCTTTAGCCCAGCGTTTCTCATGATGTGCTCTACATAGAAGTTAAATAAGCAGGGTGACAATATACAGCCTTGACGAACTCCTTTTCCTCTTTGGAACCAGTGTGTTGTTCCATGTCCAGTTCTAACTGTTGCGTCCTGACCTGCATATAGGTTTCTCAAGAGGCAGATCAGGTGGTCTGGTATTCCCATCTCTTTCAGAATTTTCCAATTTATTGTGGTCCACACAGTAGTGTTTGTTTTAAAAGGAGTAAGACGGGGTGCCCAAAGTGGCTTGGTACTCACGGAGCTCATGTCCTCCTGTGTATTCTGTTTAAAGTTTCTATTTGATGTGGTAGGAAACAGGGAGCTGATGCCAGTTTTGATGAGTGAAGCAATATGCCAAAAAATGATATTTGAAGTAAACAGTCATTTTGACCCTTTACCTATGGAATAAAGAGGAGGAAAGAGATAACTTTAGCCCAGGTCTTAGGTAATAGATTCCAAGATTAAAGTGGCAGCTGTCAAAACATTGTTTAAAGAGAGTTAAATCCAGAAGACATTTAAAACAGAAATTCAAAGACTTCCTTGGTGGTCCAGTGGTTAAGACTTCGCCTTCCAGTACAGCAGCTGCAGGTTCAGTCCCTGGTCTGGGAGCCAAGATCCCACATGCCTTGTGGCCAAAAAACCAAAACATAAAATCAGAAATCATATTGTAACAATTCAATGAAGACATCAAAAGAATCTGCAAAAAACTATAATGAAAAATAATAAAATAGAAATTGATAAGTCTTAGTGGTAGATCAAATATAGGGGACATCAAAGATACCAAAACAATAGTTGTGAATGTGAAAAACCAGAGAAATTTTAATATTTAAATGGAATAGAAATGATTACTTTTTGTACTTCAGGAGGCAAGAAAATAGTCAACTAAAAATGTCTGTTAGGCTAGTGGAAAGAGGGTGAGACATGTCACTCCTCTGTACCTATCCCCTTTATTCAAGTGGTAAATAAAAATAGAAAGGTAAATTCATTCTGGAAGGAAACATGGAGGTTGATTAGTAAGGGTCATGGGACTGACCTCTGGAGAATGTGCTCAGTTAAAGAATATAAAGGAGCAGAGACATTGAAGAAAAAGTGCCTAGGAAATAACAGACAATCCACAGAACAGTGTCCTGGACACTGGAGGGAATTTTGCCACGTGAGCTGTTGTCTGGAGGCCAAGGATGAAGAAGAGGAAAGATCAGAATGAAGTAATGGGTAATCTGGGGGATTAAAGAGTGAAAAAATAAATAGCATTTGAATGGAACTCTAGGACTGAAAAAAAAAAATGAATGCTTTCAGAGGAATTATAGTATTTAATTCTCATGTTAACATCCCTGTGTGGTAGCTAGAAACTATTTTTATCACAGTTTCATACAGGAGAAGCAGACGTTTAGGATGTCTTTAGGGATATACGCAGAGGTAGGACAAGAAGAAGTTAAAATTGCTGACTCCAGATCTCATTTTGTGTGTGTGTGTGTGAGATAAAGTATCGAGACAAGAAGGCTGAGGAGATTGGATGCAGGAGGAGAGGAGACAGGGAGCTTCAGTCTTGTTACGCACAGATTTAGAATGGCACGCAGCGTCCCGCAGGCACGGTGCAAAGATGACTAACTCCTATCATAATAAGAAAATAATTTGAATATCCTGTTTAGGCTGTGGTTCATAGTTTAAATATCTTAATGTGTTATTAAAATACTTCTTGACTTTTAGTAATATTTTCAGTGTGGCTGTCTCAACACATATAAATGCCTTTCACGTTCACAGCTCAAATTGAATTCAGAGCAATATTAACCTGAAGGGTAACCCATAAGCCTGCAATAAATATTTCATGATCTGAAAATCCTATTTATGTAAATGGGGAAAATATCCAAAAATGAGCACTTTCAATATCGTCAGGGATTTATTATTGAATTTAGTCAACCTAACAGCATCACAGATCATTAAAAGGAAAATGAAAAAAGTCCTAATTTTCTAGCCCTTTTCTGAAAGTTAATATTAAAAGAAAAGTATTGATGCTGTTTTAAACAAAAATAAATATTCTTATATATCATGCATTTCTTAAATTTTGTATATATATTTTTTTAATTGCTAATTGTGTCTTTATTTTGAAATACAGAATAAGTCTTTTAGCTCGTTTCTTTGGTACCATTTTGCAATTTCTTTTGTCTTTTAAAAGCTGCTTCTCAACTTTAGTTTCCATGGGAACAGGATCAGTCAGAAAGTATTTGGGACTTTTTTAGAATGTTGAGGCCAAGGTTCCTAATTAGGATCTAGGCACTTATAGTTTAATTAATATGAGTCTGTGCATTATATCTTTGAAGGTGGGGAAAACTGGGCTATAATTTCATACTATGTTTACCTTTTTGAAGATTTTCAATGAATATTTAAATCAGAGATCTTTAAGATCATCTAAAAGTGTGATAGTACATGCCTGACAAAGAATAAAAATAGTTCTAGGTAACCATTATTGAGAGATAAGGAAACTTAAGAGACATTAATTATTCCAGTTAAGTTCATCAAAAGGGATTAAAGAGTGAAAAAATAAATAGCATTTGAATGGAACTCTAGGACTGAAAAAAAAAAATGAATGCTTTCAGAGGAATTATAGTATTTAATTCTCATGTTAACATCCCTGTGTGGTAGCTAGAAACTATTTTTATCACAGTTTCATACAGGAGAAGCAGACGTTTAGGATGTCTTTAGGGATATACGCAGAGGTAGGACAAGAAGAAGTTAAAATTGCTGACTCCAGATCTCATTTTGTGTGTGTGTGTGTGAGATAAAGTATCGAGACAAGAAGGCTGAGGAGATTGGATGCAGGAGGAGAGGAGACAGGGAGCTTCAGTCTTGTTACGCACAGATTTAGAATGGCACGCAGCGTCCCGCAGGCACGGTGCAAAGATGACTAACTCCTATCATAATAAGAAAATAATTTGAATATCCTGTTTAGGCTGTGGTTCATAGTTTAAATATCTTAATGTGTTATTAAAATACTTCTTGACTTTTAGTAATATTTTCAGTGTGGCTGTCTCAACACATATAAATGCCTTTCACGTTCACAGCTCAAATTGAATTCAGAGCAATATTAACCTGAAGGGTAACCCATAAGCCTGCAATAAATATTTCATGATCTGAAAATCCTATTTATGTAAATGGGGAAAATATCCAAAAATGAGCACTTTCAATATCGTCAGGGATTTATTATCGAATTTAGTCAACCTAACAGCATCACAGATCATTAAAAGGAAAATGAAAAAAGTCCTAATTTTCTAGCCCTTTTCTGAAAGTTAATATTAAAAGAAAAGTATTGATGCTGTTTTAAACAAAAATAAATATTCTTATATATCATGCATTTCTTAAATTTTGTATATATATATTTTTAATTGCTAATTGTGTCTTTATTTTGAAATACAGAATAAGTCTTTTAGCTCGTTTCTTTGGTACCATTTTGCAATTTCTTTTGTCTTTTAAAAGCTGCTTCTCAACTTTAGTTTCCATGGGAACAGGATCAGTCAGAAAGTATTTGGGACTTTTTTAGAATGTTGAGGCCAAGGTTCCTAATTAGGATCTAGGCACTTATAGTTTAATTAATATGAGTCTGTGCATTATATCTTTGAAGGTGGGGAAAACTGGGCTATAATTTCATACTATGTTTACCTTTTTGAAGATTTTCAATGAATATTTAAATCAGAGATCTTTAAGATCATCTAAAAGTGTGATAGTACATGCCTGACAAAGAATAAAAATAGTTCTAGGTAACCATTATTGAGAGATAAGGAAACTTAAGAGACATTAATTATTCCAGTTAAGTTCATCAAACTTAGTTAAAATTTTCTTAGCTGAAAATGTTGTCCTTTGAAATACAGCATGTTGTGAGTAGGAAGAATTATATTGGGCTTTGATTAGGGGCAGTGAGTAATTCAAAGTTGAAAGAGGTAAGATAGAAAGTAACATAATTGAAAAGCTTCCAAACTGTATAAAATAGGTCTTGAATGACTCCCGTATCCTCTTCAGTACCCAATTTGCAATTTTGTTATGAGAACAGGTGCCACCAGTGGATCATAATATTGATCATAAGTTTCACTCTTGAAAAATTAACTTTATAGTTTTGTTACATCAGCTTTATAAGTGGGGAACACTCTCAGTTTATTATACAAAGCTTCCAAATTTGTTAGCTCAGACTGTGTTCAAGAAATTCAGTTGGGAACTACCATCAGAAGGGGGGGTTCCTGCTTCAGAGGGCGTCATGGAGTTCTGTGGGACCTATCTGACTGCCCCAGTGATGGCTGAATGCTGCAGGTTTGTAGGACGGGAGCCAGGCTGATAAACATCGGTGAGCCAGAAAGAGAAAGAAAATGAAGTCACTCAGTCATGTCTGACTCTTTGTGACCCCGTGGACTGTAGCCTGCCAGGCTCCTCTGTCCATGGGATTTCCTAGGCAAGAATACTGGAGTTGGTTGCCATTTCCTTCTCCAGGGGTTCTTTCCAACCCAGGGATTGAACCCAGGTCTCCCGCATTGCAGGCAGATTCCTTACTATCTGAACCACTAGGTAAGTCTAGACCATGTTGCAAAATAAAGAACTTACCTGTGTCTCTCACCTTTCACTCTTCATGACTTTCTCAAATATCGTTGCATGTTCATATATGTGCAAATTTTTTTTACCCTACGAACACAATTTTTTTGTTGTTGCACAACCTTAGTGTATATCTAAATATACAAGTTTTTATTCTAAAGTCCACAGTAATCCTGTTCTTTACTGTTTTGTACCATTTGGAATGACTTCTGGTTTTCTTACATCTCTTAAATCCAATTTAACCTTATTATTTTTTATGAGGTTTTTTTTTTTATTTTTTTTGCCATACCAAGTAGCATGTGAGATCTTAGTTCACTGACCAGGGATCAAATTCAGCACAGAGTCTTAACCACTGAACCATAGGGAGGTCCCATTTATGAGCTTAAATTTTTTTTTAATTTTTAAAATATTTTACATATAAGAGCGATTGTATGGTATTTGTCTTTTTCTGTCTGATTTATTTCACATAGTGTAATATTCATGTTGTTGCAGATGGCAAAATTTCACTCTTTTTAATGACTGGATATTGTTCTGTAATGGGCTTCCAGGTGACTCAGTGGTAAAGAATCTGCCTGCCATTCTTGGAAACTTGGGTTCAGTCCCTGGGTTAAGATCTTTGGTAGAAGGAATCACTCCAGTATTCTTCCCTGTAAAATCCATGGACAGAGGAGCCCAGCGGGCTACAGTCCATGGGGTTGCAAAAGAGTCAGACATGGCTTAAGAGTCAGACGTGACTTAGCGACAAAACAACAATATTCTATAATATACATAGAATTATATTTTACACACACATATATAAAGAAACCACAGTTTCTCTACCCGTTTGTCTATATGTTGACTATTGTCAATAATATTATTAACATTATAAATATAGATTAATATCTGACTTCTTCATTGTGTCTTCTATTGTACCATGTATAAGCATTTATAAATTGAAACCTATATTATGTTACTATAAGTTGTTTTCCTTTTATTTCTCCTTAATATTAAAGACAGAGACGGCAATGGCAACCCACTCCAGTACTCTTGCCTGGATAATCCCATGGACGGAGGAGCCTGGAAGGCTGCAGTCCATGGGGTCGCTAAGAGTCGGACACAACTGAGCGACTTCACTTTGACTTTTCACTTTCATGCATTGGAGAAGGAAATGGCAACCCACTCCAGTGTTCTTGCCTGGAGAATCCCAGGGACAGGGGAGCCTTGTGGGCGGTGTCTATAGGGTTGCACAGAGTCGGACACGACTGAAGCAACTTAGCAGCAGCAGCAATATTAAAGAAATACTACATTTAGTTTTCCAAATTCTGTATATATAGTCATACACATGAATATATATAGTGTTATATTGTTTATAAATTTTGTTTCAAGATCATTTAAAAAGGGCTTTCTAGGTGGTACAGTGGTAAAGAATCCACCTGCTAATGCAGGATAATAAAAAAGGCATCAAAGATTTATTATGCAAAGAGATTTTGATAGTGCTGAGGACCAATTAATTAAAATATATAAATATTTTTTTTGCCATACCAAGTAGCATGTGAGATCTTAGTTCACTGACCAGGGATCAAATTCAGCACAGAGTCTTAACCACTGAACCATAGGGAGGTCCCATTTATGAGCTTAAATTTTTTTTTAATTTTTAAAATATTTTACATATAAGAGCGATTGTATGGTATTTGTCTTTTTCTGTCTGATTTATTTCACATAGTGTAATATTCATGTTGTTGCAGATGGCAAAATTTCACTCTTTTTAATGACTGGATATTGTTCTGTAATGGGCTTCCAGGTGACTCAGTGGTAAAGAATCTGCCTGCCATTCTTGGAAACTTGGGTTCAGTCCCTGGGTTAAGATCTTTGGTAGAAGGAATCACTCCAGTATTCTTCCCTGTAAAATCCATGGACAGAGGAGCCCAGCGGGCTACAGTCCATGGGGTTGCAAAAGAGTCAGACATGGCTTAAGAGTCAGACGTGACTTAGCGACAAAACAACAATATTCTATAATATACATAGAATTATATTTTACACACACATATATAAAGAAACCACAGTTTCTCTACCCGTTTGTCTATATGTTGACTATTGTCAATAATATTATTAACATTATAAATATAGATTAATATCTGACTTCTTCATTGTGTCTTCTATTGTACCATGTATAAGCATTTATAAATTGAAACCTATATTATGTTACTATAAGTTGTTTTCCTTTTATTTCTCCTTAATATTAAAGACAGAGACGGCAATGGCAACCCACTCCAGTACTCTTGCCTGGATAATCCCATGGACGGAGGAGCCTGGAAGGCTGCAGTCCATGGGGTCGCTAAGAGTCGGACACAACTGAGCGACTTCACTTTGACTTTTCACTTTCATGCATTGGAGAAGGAAATGGCAACCCACTCCAGTGTTCTTGCCTGGAGAATCCCAGGGACAGGGGAGCCTTGTGGGCGGTGTCTATAGGGTTGCACAGAGTCGGACACGACTGAAGCAACTTAGCAGCAGCAGCAATATTAAAGAAATACTACATTTAGTTTTCCAAATTCTGTATATATAGTCATACACATGAATATATATAGTGTTATATTGTTTATAAATTTTGTTTCAAGATCATTTAAAAAGGGCTTTCTAGGTGGTACAGTGGTAAAGAATCCACCTGCTAATGCAGGATAATAAAAAAGGCATCAAAGATTTATTATGCAAAGAGATTTTGATAGTGCTGAGGACCAATTAATTAAAATATATAAATTTAAATTACATGTATTTCATATTTGCCCTAAATTCTTCAGTGTGGCAGTTGAAGATAGGAAATTTATTAGATATTCTATTTCTAGAGAACCAACTTTTCCCTTTCTGAGGTCCATTTTTAGCTGATATGAAAAAAAAAGTTAAATACAAGAAAAATGTTAAAAATAATGACTTTACAGACTATACTACAGAAAAACCATGTGTGCATGTATGCATGTTTCACTAACATATGCTAGTTGTTTTTTTTTTTTCTTTTATATGTAGTGAAGGTATTGCTAGTTTAGAGTTATGGAGGAGAAGCGGGTGACAGAGGATGAAACAGCTGGATGGCATCACTGACTCAATGGACAAGAGTTTGAGCAAACTCCAAGAGATGGTGAAGGACAGGGAAGCCTGGTGTGCTACAGTCTGTGGCGTCACAGAGTCAGACAAGACGTAGCGACTGAGTAACAAGTATCAGTATTACTTTTAGCTATTTGTACAAAGAGATTATAAATTTTTAATATTGTCAAAGAAATGTTATAATATAACTAAAGCTTAATACTTTAATTTGACTAGTCTTCTCTGTTGGAAGGCTTCCCTGATAGCTCAGTTGGTGAAGAATCTGCCTGCAATGCAGGAGACCCCGGCTCCATTCCTGGGTTGGGAAGATCCACAGGAGAAGGGATAGGCTACCCACTCCAGTGTTCTTGGGCTTCCCTTGTGGCTCAACTGGTAAAGAATCCGCCTGCAGTGCTGGAGATCTGAATTTGATCCCTGGGTTGGGAAGATCCCCTGGAAAAGGGAAAGGCTACCCACTCCAGTATTCTGGCCTGGAGAATTCTATGGACAATGCAGTCCATGGGGTCACAAAGAGCCAGACATGACTGAGAGACTTTCACATTCATTGGTCTAGTATGTCAGGTATTGTGCTACTTAAAAATATATATAGTTTACAGTATATTTAAAATGTATTTTACACTAGATATATAGTTTGTAGTACATATAAAATATAGTAAAAGAATTTGTACATCTGATTTGAAGACAAAACATGTTCAGTCTTGTTTACAACAGACATTTAATTATCTCCTTTTGTGGTTAAGCACACTGTAGGTACAAATATGTTGGGCAGTTCGTAATATCACCATGTGCCAACACTACCCAGTGAAAGAATCATATATGTAAAAGATGGTTTGTAAAAATAAGCAAATACGGGCTTGTGAAAAATGCTCTGTTAGGTGGATGGATGAATATGTATAGAAGGACAAAAGGAGTGGAGAAGGCTTTTCCTTTCCTGATATTTCAGCTGGTGGTTGACTTAAACAGAAACATTCACCATTTCTCAGGGGAATGTTGGAAAACTGGCATTTTCGGCAGAGAGAATGGAGACCACAGAGGCATTTGGAGTGGAAAGAACCTATGTGAATGGGATCCCTATAGTGGGTGACTTGAATGTAGGATACGGTGGTAGTGCATTGGGGGGGAGACTGAAAGACAGGAACTAGCTCTGGAAAGCCATTTGAAGGAACTTGGAATTCCTCCTGAAGGCAAAGGGGAAGCTCTGAAGGAAGCTAAGTATTGATCAGATTTGTTTCCAGAATCTATAACTCTTGTAGGAGTCAGGCAGATGAGTTGCAAACTTGTCCACATCTGTATTCATTCTCAGCTGTTTCCCTCCTGAATCAAAGGAAGAGGAGTTTCTCCTGTTGAAAGCCATTTCCTTACCTGTGGTCATGATGCCCTTCTTCTAGGCTCCCTGAGTCCTTTTCTTAAGCAGTTATTCCCTATCTCATGAATCTTCAACTTAAGGTCATATTAGCTGTTTTATCACAGGCTTGTATGGTTAAGGCTCCACAGTTTTGAGAGGGAAAAAAATCTACCATGATTCTGTAGCCAAACGCTGTGAATCGGTGCTCTATATTTATTTCTCCATTTTTCACTGACCATTCAGCCCACATCAAACTGCCCCTTTCCACGCCATTGCAATCACTAGCATTATATCACCTGTAACTTATTAGTTCCTAAATTCATGACTTCAGTTCAGTCCAGTTCAGTCACTCAGTCTTACTTTCGTCTAAATCTTAGTTGACCTCTAAGACATCAAGACACTGTTGATACTCCCTCCTTGCAAGTCTGCCCATCCTTGATTTCCATGACAACATTCTTTCCTGATTTCTCTTACTTCTTTGATTACTTCTTCTCAATCTTCTAAAAGACTTCCCTAGTGGCTGAGATGGTAAAACATCTTCCTACAATGCAGGAGACCTGGGTTTGATCCTTGGGTCAGGAAGATCCCCTGGAGAAGGAAATGGCACCCCACTCCAGTACTCTTGCCTGGAAAATCCTATGGATGGAGGAGTGTGGTAGGCTACAGTCCATGGGGTCACAAAGAATTGGATACGACTGAGCGACTTCACTTCACTCTCAATCTCCTACATAATTTTTTCTCGGACTTTTTGTCTTATTCTCTAAGTCATAGTTCTTCTTGGAAAATAGCTAAGAATGAATACAGATGTGAACAAGTTCATGATTCATCTGCCTGACTCCTACAAGAGTTAGATTCTGAAAACACAATCTGATCACACTTAGCTTTCTTTAGAGCTTCCCTCTTTGATTCCTTAGTGTACTACAAGCCCTAAAAAAATTCTACAGTAGTAACTTTGTTTAACTTGCTTACCCAGTGTTTGTCAAATCTTTATGATTGTGGAAATTTCATCCTTCTTTGAAATGCTAAATGTCAGTGGCCAATCTGAGGGACAGAAGACAGAAAAGGAAATCAGAAAAAAGAATCAAGAGGGAATGGCGTCACAAAACCCACCAAATGTGGCAAATCTTTAAAAGCTATTTAATTTTTTCAAAGTAGATTCAAAAAGGAAAGCTCTATGGGTAGTCAAGATGTTATTCAGAGCTTCCACTGGAGAAATTCCTGGAGGGGGTAAGATTTAAGCGGGACCTGGAATATTGGAAAGAATCTTAATGGAGAATTTTGGAGTCCATACTTCCCTTCCAAGTGAAGACTATGTGAAAATGATAAGGAAGATTAAAAAACATGTTCTTGAAGACATAGACATGACTCCCAGAAGGGTATTTTTTAAGACTTATAAAGACGGTGATTGATTTTGTAAGGTTGTTCTAGATCAGCTTTCTCAGAAAATAGTTGATTACATTTTTAAAAATTACAGTGTGTTGCCAAATCTCCAAAAGGAACAAAGAAGAGTTGTATTAAACACTTCAAGATTAATTTATCACTGTAACTCATTATGATGCTTGTATTTTAGTCAGAATTCTCCAGAGAAACAAAGTCAATGGGATATGTGTGTGTGTGTATAGATAGATATGCTGTGCTGTGCTAAGTCACTTCAGTTGTGTCTGACTCTTTGCAATCCTATGTACCATAGCCCACCAGGCTCCTCTGTCCATGGGATTATCCAGGCAAGAATACTGGAGTGGGTTGCCACGTTCTCCTCTAGGAGATCTTCCCAACCCAGGGATCGAACCCAGGTCTCCTGCATTGCTGGTAGATTCTTTACCATCTGAGACACTAGAGAAGCCCCCTTTTGTTGCTATATTATATTAAAATTGATGTTGTAATAAACTAAGAGTTTTATTTTCAGATTGGTGGCTTCAGATATTTTCATTGTTTGGTCTTGTGCATCCCTTCTTAATTTAAGAAATTAAGCATAGCTATTTATATTCCAGTTTCATTTTCCCCATAGTTAACTTCATTTCTTCATTTGGCAAATATTTATTGAGTATCTACTATACACCAAGCATAATTGCTGGTGCTTAAGATATTAATAAAGACATAAAGGCCCCTGTCCTCAATGTGTGTGCTGTGCTAAGTCACTTCAGTTGTGTCTGACTTTTTATAACCTTACACTGCAGCCCACCAGGCTCCTCTGCCATGGGATTTTCCAGGCAAGAAGACTGGAGTGGGTTTCCATGTCCTCCTCCAAGTGATCTTCCCGACCCAGGGATTGAACCCACGTCTGTCATGTGTCCCTGCATTGGCCTGCAGGTTCTTTACCATTAGTGTCATCTGGGAAGCCCCCTACCCTCAATACATAAGCACATTATATACCATGTTAGAATTACAGCTAAAATGGAAAAAAAAAAAAAAAAATCAAAACAGGATAAAGGGAATCTGGAGTTTGGAAAGGAAAAGGTCAGGTGAAGGTGAGGTTGCGATATTATTAGAGTCATCAGAGTAGACCTCATCAGGGAGGAATCTTGATAATAAACTTGAAGACGTGAGGGACTTAGTAGACATCTGAAGGAAGAGGCTTTCAGGCAGAGAAAATAGTCAGAGCCTGGCCTGTTTTAGGATGAAGAAGGAGGCCTTTGTCCCTGGAGCAAATGTTTAGGAAAGTTTTAAGGAAAGTCTGAAAGGCAATGAGGCCAAATCATATAGGACTTCTACCTTTATCTGGTGAAATGAAGAACTAATCCAAGGTGCCAAAATCTGATTTAGCATTTTGAAGCATCATCTTAATGGATATGTTGAGATTAAGTTCTACAGGGGCAGGACAGAGTAGAAGGTTGGTCAGGAGTCTATTGCAGTGATCCAGGCAAGAGACAGTGGTGCTCATACCACATGGTACAATGGAAGTAGTGAGAAGGGACAGTTTCTGGATGCATTTTGAAGCTAGAGCTTGTAGGTTAGCTGATAAATTTGATATGGTATGGACTTTGGGCAGTGGGATCATTAAGTTGAGTTGTGAGATTTTTGGCCACAGTAACCGGAATATCATTTGAGGTAGGGAAAGAGGAGCTGATTTAGAAAAAAAGATGAGACTTGGACACAGTGTTTGAAAAGTCTGTTAGAGCTTCAAGATTAAATAGGCGTTTAGATTTGAGTCCAGAGTTCATCAGAGACACCTAAACCAGAGATATGTGTTTGGGAGTTAACATCTGGGAGCATTTAATGCCATGAGTTTGGATCACATCATTAAGAAAGGAAGTATAGACAGAGAAGAAAATGTCCCAGGGTAAGACCCATGAGAAGGAAAACCAAACAGGTGTGTTGTTCTGGACTGGAAGTGATATAAGGGAGAAGGGTACTGTGAACTGTGTCAGATGAAGGTAGATAGGGAAGGTGTTATCAAAAATCATGTTTGACAAATGACAAACACTGTCCACAGAGGCTATACCTATCCCAAACATGTCAAAGCAAGAATTGAATCTTTGGGCTTCCTTCTCTAAGCAGCCACTGTAATGAAGTCAAGCTGGTCATTTTAAAAGGAAGAAAAGTGAGAGTTTTCTGGTGGCCTAATGCTTAGGATTCAGCACCTCCACTGCTGTGGCCTGGGTTCAATCCCTGGTCAGGGGACTGAGATCCCACAAGCTGCACAGAGCGTCCAAAATAAGTAAATGGAAAGGAAGAAAAACTAATAACCATAAGAATTAATTTTCTATTCTTACAGTCCATCCTAATATATGATTACTATGGAATCATTTGTGAAACACTGAATTTATATCACCACCTGGGATAAAAAACAATGTGGAGTGAGGAGAGGGAAAGGAAAAACAAATGTTTGTAAAGAATGGACCGTGGGCCACGTTCAAGGCTAAGCAGTCAAATACTTCATTTAATTTAATCTTTGCAACCAATAAGGAAGGCATTATTAGCTTCATTTTACCTAAATGGGAACTAAGGTTTATAAGGTCAAGGCTGTAGCTTACCCAAGGCCATGTGACTAGTCGTTCATACCCTGGTGGTTTTAAGCCTAGCTAAATCTCATTTCCTTTCTGTCAGTTCTGACTTCCTGAAGACAAAAAATGATTCTGTTTGCATCTGGAATAAAGACTTCAGTTCATTTCAGTTCAGTCACTCAGACTACCCTTTCCTCACTCATGTGGACTTTAATATTGCTTTTTGTTTGATTGTAGATAATATTCAGTCAAAAAGCCAATCCGTGGAAGGTGGCATTGTTGACGGTACAATACTCTTCAGCTGTTTATACTCAGAGGTGCAAAGTCAGTTCTAATACTTCCTCATCAAAAACTTGAAATGCTAAGACTGATTTTGCGTGCGTGCGTGCATGCTCAGTTGCTGAATCATGTCCAACTCTGAAACCCCATAGACTGCAGCCTGGCAGGCGCCTCTGTCTTCCCACTCAAGAATACTGGAGCAGGTTGCCATTTCCTTCTCAGGGACTCTTCCCAACCCAGGGATCGAGCCCACGTCTTCTGCGTCTCCTGCACTGGCAGACAGAGTCCTACTCTGCCACCTGAGAAGCCCTCAAGACTGACTTTATATAATTAAAAATATATATTTGGCTGATTCTGCCACAGACTCAGTTTTCCTCATGCTGTATAGGATGTCAAAGTCATTTCATCTGAAATATGTTATGGCAGATAGACTTTTACATACCATATTTGGACATAAATACCTTTGTCTACCTTTTAATACTTGATCTGAATAAATATCAAAAATTGGGTTTCTAATAGGACATACTCGTTTTCTGACCATTCCAGGGTGCAGCTGTATAGGCAGCTGATTCAAATGTCTGTAGATTGTCTTGGTTGTGTTCAGCTGCTGTCCCTAAAATACACAGACTGGTAGCCACAGACATTCATGTCTCATGGCTCTTGGCTAGAAATCCAAAATCAGTGTGCTAGAAGACTTGGCCTCTGTGGGAACCTGTTCCTTGGTTGCAGACTGCCAAATTCTTCTTCTTCTTTTTTTAAACAGCTTTATTGAGATATAGTTCACATATCCTACAATTCACCCTTTTAAAGTAGATAATTCAATGGGTTGTTTGTTTGTTTTTAGCATTGCCACAGATTTGTGCAACTGTCACCACTATCCAATTCCAAAATAGCTCCATTATCTCTGAAAGAACCTCATAGCTAGGAACAGTCACTCTCCATTTCCACCTTCCCCAGCCCCTGGCCACTACATACTGTTTTCTGTCTCTGGATTTGCCTGTTTCATAAAAATGGAATCATATAACATGTGATCTTTGTGACTGACTTCTTTCATTTACCATAATATTTTCAAAGTGTGTCCATGTTTAGCATGTTATCAGTATGTCATTCTTTTACATTGTCAAATAATATGCCATTGTATGGAGAGATCTCATTTTGTTTATCCATTCATCAGTTGATGGACATTTGGTTTGTTTTCACTTTGGGGGATTTTGAATAGTGGAGACTGCAAATTCCTTGTAATGCACATGGTGGAGAGCGTGAGGGTGCTCTCTGGGATCCCTTTTTATGAGGACACTAATCCTATTCATGAGGATTCCATTCTCATGACCTAATCACCTCCCCCAAACCCTACCTCTTAATACATTAGGGGTTAAGATTTCAACATTTAACTTTGGAGGGATACAAACATTCAGTCCATAACACAGATATTCATTAAATCACTTCTTTTACTTGGCCTGATTGACTGGCCCTAAAAAGTATGTTTTGCTGTTAGCTCACAGATGTGTAGGACTGGTTTTGAAATAAAAGAATGAGTCAGAGAACTGACTTTATCTTGGACTTGAGCACCCTAAAAAATCACAGTAGCTAACCCAGAGCAGTTTTGCCTGACAGTAGTAAGATATGACAGTTAAGCAATGCCAAGCCATTGTTTCCCAGTTCTGCATTTCAAAATAAGTGGCTCTTGTTCCTTTGGCTTCCTGAAGATTAATCAAAGGAAGCATGAAGCAACAATAAACTGGGAAGTTTTCCCTTAGTTTTCAGATCTCTCCTGGAAGCATTTATGGTAATAGAATTTAATTAATAACACATGTATGAAGTATAAGGGCTAAAACTTTTATGAATCATCCATCAGGAGAGTTGAAAAATAAAATCTATACCACTCTCATATTTTAAGAATTAAAATTTGAGAAAGAAATTACAATATAATTGGTCACATAAAATCTTAGTATTTTAAAGGTTGAGCTATCAGAAAATGGATGCTGGAGACTATTGTCTTTATTGTGTGTGTGTTAGGTTGCTTCAGTAGTGTCTGACTCTTTGCAGCCCTATGGACTGTGGCCCACCAGGTTCCTCTGTCCATGGGATTCTTTAGGCAAGAATACTGGAGTGGGTTGCCATGTCCGTCCTTCTCCAGGGGATCTTTCTGACCCAGAGATCAAACCCATGTCTCTCACTTCTCCTGCACTTGTATATGGGTTCTTTACCACTAGCACCACCTGGGAAGCCCCACCTTCTCTATCATGGGTGGTCAAATCTAGAAAGAAAAATAAATTCATTAATAAGGAGCCGTCCATAATTGTGTTCAAGAATGAATTATTTAGAATTCTCATTAAGAAAAGTTTTACCAAAAAACTGCATTTTCCTTGGAAATTTTACAAAATGTGCACAAATTCCTGGGCCCTGTCCACGTCTAGGGCCTTAGGAGGCATCCAGGCAAAGGAGGATTCCAAAGCTTATACAGTGTTAAACTCATGGTTGGCCTGTCTCCTGTTGTGTATCTCTTCATTGTATTTTTATAAGTCTTCTAATTCAGAAAAAGATAAAAAAAACATTAGCAGTGCTCTAGCTTCTTCTGAGAAATGCAAAGATAACTTCCTTTGCTGATTATACTTTTAATAGATGGGTGATGTTAGAGATTTTTTTGATACTTTTAATGCTAGTCTCTCTAAAGCAGGGCTTCCCTGGTGGCTCAGATTCTAAAGAGCCTGCCTACAAGGTGGGATACCTGGGTTTGATCCCTGGGTTGGGAAAATCCCCTAGAGAAAGAAATGGCAACCCACTCCAGTATTCTTGCCTGGAGAATTCCATAGATGGAGGGGCCTTGTGGGCTATGGTCCATGGGGTTACAAATAGTTGGTCATGACTGAACATATTTTGTAAAACAATTTGTACTCATAGCTGTATGTTCATACTTTCAAAAAATGAGCTTTTTTGTATTATACTGTTGTTAGGAATTTTTGAAATTCACTTAGTAAGGTAGAGAGATAAAACTCTTGAAGTGTAAAGAAAGTTTAAAACAAACATTCGTATAGAATAGGGGGTAGAGAGAGCTTAGTAGATGGCAGAGAGCTATCTGCTCATATGCATCACTTAAGTGTACTTATAAACATCACATGACTCTAGAATAACCATTTCATTGTCCCCTGACCCAGACAGTCACTGAGTAATCTGTATTGTCAGCTGTTGGAACTTTCTGTGCAGGTTCACACACCATAGAGATTCAGAACCAGAGTTCAGAATCCAGATTCAGAAACTTGGTTTTAGCTCTTTAAACAGAGCTAATCAAAATTCTGGGAAAATGATTTATATTGCCTCTTCTCAAAAGTTATTTATTTGAGAACTAGTGTGTTCATTGCTTCTGAAAAATGTAACTATCAAATGCTGGTGGCAGTATTGAACTTTTAATCTTAAAAAACTAAAATACTGTATTGAAGCTTAGTGATGTCTCTGCTTTTTAATACACTGTCTAGGTGTCTTAGGTTTGTCATAGTTTTTCTTCCAAGGAGCAAGTGTCTTTTAATTTCAGGCATTTTTCAAAGCAGAGACATTATTTTGCCAACAAAGGTCCGTCTAGTCAAAGCTATGGTTTTTCCAGGAGTCAAGTATAGATGTGAGAGTTGGACTATAAACAAAGCTGAGCGTCAAAGAATTGATGCTTTTGAACTGTAGTGTTGGAGAAGACTCTTGAGAGTCCCTTGGACTGCAAGAAGATCCAACCAATCAATACTAGAGGAAATCAGTCTTGAATAATCATTAGAAGGACTGATGCTGAAACTCCAATACTTTGGCCACCTAATGTGAAGAACTGACTCATTGGAAAAGACTCTGGTACTGGGAAAGATTGAAGGCCGGAGGAGAAGGGATGACAGAGGAAGAGATGGTCGGATGGCATCACTGACTCTATGGACATGCGTTTGAGTAAGCTCCAAGAATTGGTGATAAAGAAGCCTGGCATGCTTCAGTCCATGGGGTCACAAAGAGTTGGACACGACTGAGCAACTGAACTGAACTATCTCCCATTTTATTATACTGACTTTTACTCCTTGTGCCTGTGACATCTTTACTAATGATTTCTTATTTTACACTCACATAGTGTTAGGACCATTACTTCCTGGCACCTTAATCTTAGGGAGAACCAATTAAAATATTGAATGGTTGACATTTATGCCTTGCTTTGAGTATGTGATTCTTATTAACATCAATATTGGAAGACAGCATTTCTTCATCTTGTCTTGAGGGTCTATTGGATTTGAGTGGACTGCTGTTATCTATCTAAAATGTATAATCACTGCCACTGGTTAATGAATTGTGTTTGGCTGAGGTCGTCACTTGAGGAATATCAAAGAAAAATCTCAGAATGGTTGAAGGACTTCTTTCATGTCCTAGTGTGGAGTATCTGGTGAGAAATTCAGCCACTGATGGCTTTCCGATACTGTTGATCACTGTTAAGCATTTGAAGACTTTGAAATTTCTGAGAATTTCTTTTATTGTAAGAAGTTAATTTATTTACTTCATTGAGGATATTCCATGAAAAAATTTAATTGTCCAGTTGTTTGGGTCACTGAATGCTGTGAAAGTTTCCCTAAATTTACTAATGAGTATAATATTATGAAAACAACTGATAACTCAGTTCCAAGACACCAACTCTCCTTTTCAGTTCAGTCTCACAGTTGTGTCCAACTCTTTGCAACCCATGAACCACAGCACGCCAGACCACCGTGTCCATCACCAACTCCTGGAATTCACCCAAACCCATGTCCATCAAGTTGGTGATGCCATCCAGCCATCTCATCCTCTGTCTGCCCCTTCTTCTCCTGCCCTCAGTCTTTCATAGTGTTAGGGTCTTTTCAAGTGAGTCAGCTCTCCCCATAGGTGGCCAAAGTATTGGAGTTTCAGCTTCAACATCAGTCCTTCCAATGAACACCCAGGACTGATTTCCTTTAGGATGGACTGGTTGAATCTTCTTGCAGTCCAAGGGACTCTCAAGTGTCTTCTCTAACACCACATTTCAAAAGCATCAATTCTTCAGTGCCCAGCTTTCTTTATAGTCCAACTCTCACATCCATACATGACCACTGGAAAAACCATAGCCTTGACTAGACGAACCTTTGTTGGCAAAGTAATGCCTCTGCTTTTTAATATGCTGTCTAGGTTGGTCATGACTTTCCTTCCAAGGAGTAAGTGTATTTTAATTTCATGGCTGCAATCACCATCTGCAGTGATTTTGGAGCCCCAAAAAATAAAGTCTGACACTGTTTCCACTGTTTCCTCATCTATTTCCCATGAAGTGATGTGATCAGATTCCATGATCTTAAAATGCTGAGCTTTAAGCCAACCTTTTCACTCTCCTCTTCCACTTTCATCAAGAGGCTCTTTAGTTCTTCTTCACTTTCTTCCATAAGGGTGATGTCATCTTCTTTTACTCAAATGATTAAAAAATTGGAAAAGGGGAGGAGGCATAAAACTTTTGTGCAGTATATAACAAATACGCAGAGTTTGTTCAAATTAATTCATTCATCATAAACTTTTGCCAATTAATACTTTCTCTATTAAAATGGAAATTTGTTATATATTCCCTGAATAATGTTTTTACAACCCTAAATATTAATAATGTGTGTGAAATTGTCTGCAGTGTGTCTGACTATATCATGTTTGATACTGATCTCTCCCAGTGCCTTGCACTGGTGTGAGGATGGGGAGTGAGGAGTGGGGTGGGAGGAGGCCTGTGTACTCAGACAGAATTGGCTGTAAATAGCTCTGCTTTCTAATGTTGTGACTTTGAGCAAGGTCCTTGACCTCACTCAGTTGTCACATCTGTCAAGTAAAGATATTCATAGAATGGAGTCACATCTTCATTAGATGCTAGATTCTTAAGGGGAAAATTTATTCATTGTCAAAATCACCCTTTAATTCTTTAGATCATCATTAACTCACCAGGACATCAGCCACCCGGTAACTCCCAAGTCAGAAACATCGCTTTATTTCTCTTTGCATTTTGGTGTAGCTTCTCATTTTTGGAAAATAGGATGCCAATGTCTCATTAAGAGGAAGGAGACAGAACGGTTGGAGACTAGAAGGACATGTTCGTCTGTGTGTCTTTTCCCCTTTTCCTTCTCCCTCCTCCTGCTCCCTTCTCTCCCTCCCCTTCTATGACCTGTTATGGTTGAATGAGAGATGGTGAGAGAGATGAGTGCTGCTGCTGCTAAGTCACTTCAGTCGTGTCTGACTCTGTGTGATCCCATAGATGGCAGCCCACCAGGCTCCCCTGTCCCTGGGATTCTCCAGGCAAGAACCCTGGAGTGGGTTGCCATTTCCTTCTCCAATGCATGAAAGTGAAAAGTGAAAGTGAAGTCGCTCAGTCGTGTCCGACCCTCAGCGACCCCATGAACTGCAGCCCACCAGGCTCCTCCGTCCATGGGATTTTCCAGGCAAAAGTACTGGAGTGGGAGTGCCATCGCCTTCTGCGTATATTGTCTAATATATCCTAATTTCTACCTCAGGCTACTTTCTGTCCATATAAATATTTATCTGTAATAAATATTGGTTGATATTACTGTTGGTGCTAGCCCTGTGCATCTCACATTTGTTGCTCTAGGGACTTCCCTGGAAGTCCAGTTGTGAAGACTCTGCGCTTCCCCTGCAGGGGGGTGTGGATCTGATCCCTGCTCGGGGAACCAAGATCCCATGTGCCTCACGGCATGGTCACAAAATGAAAAAAAAAAATGTTGTCACTCTAATAATTGTATATAAGTGATTATCAAAGCCATATGCCTATTAATTTTTATTTTTGAAAATGACTTATTGCCCACAATATTTATAACTTGCTTCTATGCATGGTATTCTCTGTAATGTACTTTCAAAAGAAACAACAAACCTCTGTAATATGTAAATTTTTCCCAATCATGTTTTTAATGAAAAGTAGTAATTTTAAAAATTTTGTATTTATTTATATTTTCCTATGTCACTTTAAAAAAATTTAATTGGAGGCTAGTTACTTTATAATACTGTGGTGTTTTTGCCATACATTGACATGAATCATACATTGACATGTGCTCCCCATCATGACCCTCCCTACCACCTCCCCATCCCATCCTTCAGGATCATCCCACTGCACCAGCCCTGAGCGCCCTGTCTCATGCGTCAAACCTGGATTGGTAATCTATTTCACATATGATAATATACATGTTTCAATGCTGTTCTCTCAAATCATCCCACCCTCACCTTCTCCCACAGAGTCCAAAAGTCTGTTCTTTACATCTGTGTTTCTTTAAAATTTTTTATTTATTTATTTTTAATACCAAAAACATTTTGTATTGGGGTATAGCAGATTGACAATGCTGTGATAGTTTTGTTTGAGCAGTAATGAATACATGTGTATGTATGGGCTGAGTCCCTCCACTGAAAAGTGTTAATTGAAATAACATTTTTATAGTAAACTTTTACATTGTGGTGGTGTGAATACATATTTATTCTTAGTCAAGCTAAATTATTCTAGGTGGGTGATAGACAGTATAAAAACTTTCATTCTTACAGTGGGGAGTGGAGAAAGGGAAAAAAAAGATTTTATTTGACTGAAAGGAATTACTTGACTTGGAGTTTAGCAGTTATGGAAACAATCATCTCTTAACCTTACTTTATGAACTTCTGCCAGCAGCTCTGGAACACATCCATAACTGTGAGAGATGTTTTGTAGCTAAGTTTAAAACAATTGTTGATCTCAACCAGTGGACCTACATGACAGTTTTTTGTTTATTTTTATACTTAACTTACTCAAGATAAGTGAAGGGGGAAAAAAAATCAGTTCAAGAAAGCAGCCAACAGAGCCTATTCCTAAAATCTGCCAGTGAAATTTTTATACAGAACATTTTGTTTTCATCCATAGAGTTATTGTAAGTTAGGGAAATAAAACTGAATTCAAGGACTTAGAAAGATTGGAACACAGTAGAAATCTTATTATCTTTTCAAAATTTAGAACTTTCTGTGTAAGCTCAACATAAGTGACCATACTTTAAAAAATATTTTTGCTTAATGAAAGGCAAACCTTGAAGTAAATAGAATTAGAGGGAGCAAGAAGAAGATGCTTCAAATTATAGAAAGAAATATTCAGCTACCAAGAAATGCTACCTTCATTAATATCATAGACCTAACCCCTTTATAATTTTACTGCATTCATAGCTTTTCCAGTGCAACCACTCCTTCATTTTTCTCTGTCTGGGACATTTTTTTCACTATTCAAATATATACGTAGAAAAGTTATGAGAGAATTAAAATTATTGATGTTAACCGCTGTTCTTTTTCATAGAACTTTAAAAGCAATTTTTGAAAATTGAAGAAATAATTCTCAAAAGAGGTTTTAGCAAGTAGAAAACGGACTGAGAAAGGGGTAAGATAATTGAACCCAGTCCTAAATCTTCCAGTCTCAGATTAGACAAATGTTTGCCTCAAATGAAAGAAGATCCAAGACTCCTAAAGAAAATAAACATTCTCAGTAGGCAGTGTGGTGTTTGAAAAGCTCACAGACATCATGTGAAGGGAACAAAGATTACCTTTTCATATTTTGCCAACATTGTCCCTTCAGCTGGTTTCTAGGGAATATGAATCTTCATTGTTTTGTCTAAGAGGTGTACTAAAACAGTTCAAAAATCACAAGAAATGCCAGTCATAATTGGACCTTCTCTGAGGGCACTAATTTACACATTACTAAAGGGGAAAAGAAACTTTTTCAAAGTGTATTTCAAAAGTTTCACAGAATAATGGTTTAGAATCAGAATCTACTGCCAAAAACATTCAGCCATCATGTCATTTAAACGTAGGTGTAATTCACAAAGACCCATGAGGCCCTGCCTTTCCTCCAGCTCATTTAAGAGGATGCCGACTTGGCCAGCTTACTCTCTCCCCTTCCTCTGTGCCCTGAAAATTTCCAAACCCTCCTTTTGGACTCTACAAAATAAAATTGAGAAAGGAGAGGAGAAGCTGGAAAAGAAAGATGTGGGGGTTGGGGAGAGGGTCAGAAGACTACAGGACATATAGGTATGTGACAGAAGTATGCAGAAAAGGGAAAATAGAGTGTTTTCAAAGAGTTCTTAGACCCGTTTATGGTTTTTGAAATAAACAAGAAAAGGAGTAATTTTAAAATTATCTTTGGTGGTCCCAATACCTCCCTAAGACTGAGCCAGATGGATTAACTGGTTTATGTGATTAAATTTTCTCAAGTGTCAATAAAAAGGATCAATTCAGGCCTGCATTCTTCCATAGACTTGCCAGTTTCCTTCATGAAAATGTTTACAGTTCAGGGATATGTAGAACCTGAATAGTTTAACAATGTTGAACAGTTAAGTAGAACGAGACATTTGCTGTTCAGGCTTCCAAGAGAGGAGATCAAAAGGAAAAAAAAAATTATCCAGTATAGCATGTATTCTACAGAAATGATAAAAGCTAGCACAGTAGAAGATTCATTTACATGTCAGTCTACATATAGATGAATGATTCAAAGATGCCATGCAATTTGAAAAATTATTCTCTCCTTCCTAGAAGTGTAATGAATTATTTCATAGTTAAGAAATTCTGATCTCATAGGAACTTTCAAAACCCTTGAACTCGTGGTTTCTTGCTCCCCTTAAGTCTATTCCTGGGTCATCAAACCAGCCTTAGCTGTAAGTCTAGAGCTGTGGTTCTCAAGCCAGTATGACTTGCCCATTCCATCTGCAGGGGCATTTGGCAATGTCTAGAAACATTTTTGGTTGTCAGGACTTGAGATGGGAGAGTAGGGTACTCCTGAAATCTAGTGGGCAGAAGCCACTGATACTGCAGAGCACCTTATAAGGCACAAGACACTTTTCCACAACAAAGAATGATCCAGTCTCACATGTCAGTACCTCAGCACTGAGCAGCCCTTGTCTAGAGTCGTCCCTCTGAGATTACCTTGATATCCTCCCCCTCTAGTCGTAGCCCCTTAGCTTCCACCTTCATGTTACTCTTCTGAGCCAATCCTTGCTTTGATCTTAACCACCAATTTGTGACCTATCTCATCTTTGTTAGACCGGTGGAATTGTCCAGCAGGCATCTTTATTAATCTACAACCCTTCCTCATAGTTCAGCTTGGGAGGAAATGTGCTTTGGGGCCCAGTATGGAATAGTAATAAGTAATATGGACTTTGGGTATCATTGAGGTAGGTTCAAATCCCAGCTCTGCCACTTTCTACTTATATAACTGTGCCCAAGTCTCTTACCCACTGTGTGCCTTAGTTTCCCTACCTGAAAAATGTGTATAAAATGGCACCCTACCATAAAGAATTGTTATGAGAGTTAAGTAAGTTAATACTCGTAAAGCACTGGGAATGGTGCCTAACATCCAAGTGCCTCATACTACTATATGTGTGCTCAGTCATGTCCGACTCTTTGTGACCCCTGGGTTGCACCTTACCAGGCTCCTCTGTCCATGGAATTCTCCATGCAAGCATACTGGAGCGGGATGCCATATCCTGCTCCCCATTTCCTACGACCTAGGGAACGAACCTGAGTCTCCTCTGTCTCCTGCATTGCAGGTAGATTCTTTACCACTTTGCCACCTGGGAAGCCTAAATGCTTCATAAATGTTAGCTGTTGTTCTTTCTCAAGCGCTCACTAAGGCCTGCGTCCTCCAACTCACTTCCTCCTCTGTACCCCAAGTCCAGGGAGAAGATATATTTTATTCATGATGGTTTCTCTCAAATGTTTGCCTAAGCTGTGAGTCGTTTCCATTTTCCTCAAGGTCAGCATTTCTAAATATGGAAAGGCATGAAGTACCCTGGTTTTCTCTCTCTGGTTTTGGCTACCCACATCCCCTCCCTTAGGCAAATAACACTTGACAACATGAAGGTGGGGGAGGCCAAAGAAGGGATGGGGCAAATATATCGAAACATTGTCCTGAATGACACGGAGTTCTCAGTCTGAAGTTGGAAACTGGTGAGTAAATGGATGAGAGGGGGGATATCTCACGGGCAGTGCTCGATTTTCTGGCACAGGTAGCCATGTGGAGTGTGATTCCTTTCACTGTATTGAGATTTCTTAGGAAGAAAGCAAAATTTTTGAGGGCAGGCTAAGTTCTGTTTCAGAGAAGACAATGGCACTCCATTCCAGTACTCTTGCCTAAAACATTCCATGGGTGGAGGAGCCTGGAAGACTGCAGTCCATGGGGTCACTGAGGGTCGGACACAACTGAGCAACTTCACTTGCACTTTTCACTTTCGTGCTTTGGAGAAGGAAATGGCAACCCACTCCAGTGTTCTTGCCTGGAGAATCCCAGGGACGGTGGAGCCTGTCTATGGGGTCACACAGAGTTGGACACAACTGAAGTGACTTAGCAGCAGCAAGTTCTGTTTTGCCGTGAGTTTTTGGTGCCTGTAGGAAATGGAGACATAGATAGCCAAGAGAAAGAGGACTTTTTGAATTTAATCTCAGTAGAGAGATTATAGCCAGGGGTACAAATTTTTCAGCAAATAAATGGTAGTTGAGTCAATAAGAGTATAAAAAATAAATTTTAGAAACAAGAGTGTGAAGGATTGTGTAGAAAGGAGATAGTTGAGTCAGGAAAGCAGTTTCTGGATGAATGGATGGATAGACAAATTGATGAATGGATAAATGCATGGATGGATGGGCAGAACAAGGAGGAAGAAGACCCCACAGGGAGATAGAACGAAGACCAGAAGTGAATCATGTCACAGAATTCAAGGCAGTCAAAAGAGTCAGATGGCCTGGAAAGATCAAGTAAGGTAAAAACTGAAAGTGTCCACTGAATATGGCAACAGAGTCATCATTTTTTGCTTGGTGAAAATAGTATAAGTAAATTATATGAAGACAGAAAATAGATGGTAGAATGAGCAGAGAACGAGCATTTCTAGCATATTATAGAAATAAGTCTTCAAGAAATAACCTTCCTTAGATTTGATGATAAATTTAATTTCATCCTAGATTATTTCATGTATAATTTTTGGGTAGACAGCATTTGGACTGCTTTGCCTCAATTGTTTACCCATGATGACCAGCAAGAATGCTTTGCATTAAAATAATTAATATTTTTGACACCTATGCAAAAGAATAACTTGTTTTCTGGAACCCTTCATTAGTATTATTTTGCTATAACTTCATTTTCTTGATTCTTCTCATTAGTAAACAAGAAGAAGTTGTTTCATTCATTTGTTCAATAAATATTTATTGTGCTTTTCTTTATTCCAGGCAGTGTTCTAGGTGTTTGGACTATATCAGAGAATACAACAGGCAAATAACTTGTCCTTATAGCATTTAAATTTCAGAATTGCATACTAATAGGAAGTGATTGAAATTATTTTTAAACGTGGTCATGAAACTGGGCCATAGAATGACATCCATGAAGTGAAATAATACAAAATGAGAATACCAGAGATTAAATTAGAAAGTTTTTAGCTCCTGGTTCAGCTACTTTGTTATTTAAGCCTGGATCATGTGTACCACACTAAATCGTTTCCATTATTGAATTTTATCAAGTAAAAGAATTTATGAGAACACCTTTTAAAATGAAAACTTCTCTGTAAGTTTACAGGGATGATGATGATGATCACCATCATCATCATCATCACATCACTATCAGACTTCATAATGCATCAGTCATTTCAACTTATGGACCAGTTCTGGAAAAGTCATTGTAGTGTTTAGGAGGAAATCGAATATGTTCTGTTTGCATTTTTCATCATAATTTTATATACAAAGTTTACAAGCATTTTATATTATCTATACATTTAAGAGTCAAAAATATGTTAAAGAACTTTATATTATTTAGGTATAGTCAGGGTTAAGCTCAGAAAACAATTTATAGCCTTACATAGGACAGTAAAAATAGTTAGCTTTTATTCACAGGGAACAATGATACCTTTGATGGTGCTAGATCACATATTAGGTTGAATTAAGGATACAAACACCTTTTTAAAAATTGAACTTGTAAGAGTGTGTTATCTGTGGGGACAGCAGGGGTCAGGGGAGGAATGCAGAAAGATTCATGAGTTTTGCTTTGGGAAATGCTTACAGGGCTAAACCGAATTGTAGAAAATGGAAAAAACGTATATAGTTTGACTTGGCTTTTCCGTGGTTTTTTTTTTAACTTATTTTTAATTGGAGGATAATTGCTTTACAATGTTGTGTGAGTGTCTGCTGTTCCACATGTGAATCAGCTGTATATAGTATACTATACATCCCCTCCCTCTAAAGCCTCCCTCCCACTCCTCAAGGTCATCACAGAGCACCAAGCTGAGCTCCTTGTGCTAAATTTTTCAGATTTGATACTTTAAAACTGAAGTATTGTGAATTGTGTGAAACCGTCACCAAACTTTAGGCCAATTTTCTTTCATACTGCATCCCATTCAGACACTTGATGGACTTTGCACTATTTTAATTATCCTATCTGTTTTCATCTTTCAGATCATAAGGCCTATGGATTCTCTGCCTCAAAAGATCATCAAGTGGTCACAGCAATAGAGTATCAAGGTAGAGTGCCTTGCTCCTTTCTATGAGCTGTATTGTTTGAAGAACTCATGGGATTGACATGCGTGTCTTATTTGTCAGAAACTCACTTCACACTAGCCCCTCTGCTGAAATACTGCTCCCTGCTGTTTCTACCTTGAGAACTCTTTCTCCACCTCCTCAGTGGAAATTTTGGACATTCCATGAAAGGCTTGATGTACAAAGAAGGTCTCTTATTACATAAAGTATTTGCAGCAGAAAAAAAAAAATCTAATTTGTAAAACAAGGAGATGGAAATCTTGGGAAGTTACAAGGTTAGCTAGATTTGGTCAATGGAAATTAACACTGCAAATACCACACTGTGTATTTAAGATAATATTAATATAGCCTATTAGAGGTATCATTTTTTAAATTTATTTTAGCTTCTTAAAATATTTATAAGGGAGGAATTGTATTTAATAGATATAAAGTTTCAATTTTACAAGATAAGAGTTCTGGAGATTGCTTAAACATCAGTATGAATATATTGAACACTACTGAACTATATAGTAAAAATAATAAGGTAAATTTTAAGTTATGTGTATTTTATAACAATTTAAAAAAAAACTTTAAGGATCTACTGTGTGCATGCTCAGTCACTTGAGTCATGTCCGACTCTTTTTGACCCATGGATTAGCTCATCAGGCTCCTTTGTCTGTGGGAATCCCCAGGCAAGAATACTGTAGTGCTTTGCTGTTTCCTTCTCCAGGGGATCTTCCTGACCCAGAGATGAACCCACCACATCTCTTGCATTGGCAGGTGGATTCTTTGCCACTGAGTCACCAGGAAAGTCCTTAAGATCCAATAACCCCCCCCCCCAAATTATTCAGTCGCTCAGTCGTGTTTGATTTCTCGCGACCCCATGGCTTTCTTGTCCAAAAAGAATTATAAGAGTTTTTATAAACTTACTTCAACTTCAACTTTGACTATCTACTACCTTTCTGAAGGATCTTTTTACCTAGAACATGTTAATAATGCTGGGCAACCTGAAAAATTACTATTTCTTAACTGTTATACTTCTTTAGACAATAAACATTTAAGAAACTGGTTTCAAATGTCTGATTCCTCTTTTGAGGCATGTCTTAGGTTTCTTGAGTTGAAGAGAAATAGGTTTGGAGTAAAGAAACAAAAATTTTAAAAGAAGCCTGATGTGGGGAGGAATTAAATGACCTAGGATTTAACCAGTGTTTACAGTCATGGCTGGCACGTAGGAAGTTGCATGTTCTTGTTAAATGAAAAATATGCTTTAATGAGAATCAGCCTGTCATTCACTTAATTATTTAGGTTATCCAGGTTCTTTGAAGTCATAATATTTTTCATGATTAAGCTAATAAAACACTCTTTTTCATGACATAGTTTTAAGTGGGGAGATAGTGGGGAAAAGAAGTTAATGTTTGGGAATAATTTGGGACTACAGAACACTTATAAGGAAGACAAACAGGGCTGGGTAAGATGCCAAAAAGGAGACTGGAAAAGCCAATGAAGGAGCAAAGTGAGAGAAAAAGATGGATCGGGATGTCTATGAGGGACAAAGGAAGGGAGTTTCTCCTGCTTTTTCTTTTCCTGGAGGTTCTTACTATTGGGTTCAACTAGCTACCATGTATATTCATTCCTGCCCCCAGGCCCTATGCCATGATATCTGAATTAGGATGCCAAAAGTATATATTTCAGTCTTACATTCAGTTCAGTTCAGTTCAGTTCAGTTCAGTCGCTCAGTTGTGTACGACTCTTTGCGGCCCCATGAATTGCAGCACGCCAGGCCTCCCTGTCCATCACCAACTCCAGGAGTTCACTCAGACTCACGTCCATCAAGTCAGTGATGCCATCCAGCCATCTCATCCTCTGTCATCCCGTTCTCCTCCTGCCCCCAATCCCTCCCAGCTTCAGAGTCTTTTTCCAGTGAGTCAACTCTTCTCATGAGGTGGCCAAAGTACTGGAGTTTCAGCTTTAGCAACATTCCTTCCAAAGAAATCCCAGGGCTGATCTCCTTCAGAATGCTCTTACATTACTAAAAAAAGAAAAAAAGAAAAAAAAAGTACTGAGGGCTGAGGGGAAGTTCACATAACATAAAATTTGTGACTCTAAAGTGAACAATTAAGTGGCATTCATTGTATCCACACTGTTTCGTGACCACCACCTCGGTCTAGTTTCAAAACATTTCCAACACTCTAAAACCCTCTACCATTTTTATGTCATTTTAAAATGTTTTATTTTTAATATGGAAAATACTTGTGTATCTACTGCAATCAAATGTTAATCTCATTTAATCTTGAATAAGCATTTTCTTTTTTTTAAATTTCACCTTTGCTCCTTTTGATTGAAAATTACATTTTGATTTTATTTTATATGTGTGCCAATCATTCCAACTTGGCTTTCTGTAAAGCCAAAATGAATATCTATCTTCTCATCATTTCATTTTCAGGATATTTTATACAGTAACTTAATTTCATTTAAAGTTAAAACTTTTTTTGCATTTACTTTTTTTTAATTGAAGTAAGGTTGATTGACAGTGTTGTGTTACTTTCTGCTGTACAGCAAAGTGACTCAATTTTACATATATATATTATACATTATTTAATTTTCTTTTCTGTTATGGTTTGTCCCAAGACATTTAGTTCCCTGTGTTGTACAGTAGGACCTTGTTGTGTATCTGTTCTGTGTGTAAAGTTTGTATCTACTAATCCTAAACTCCCAGTCCGTCCCTCCCCATTGGCAACCACAAATCTGATCTCTATGTGAGTCCGTGTCTGTTTTTATAGCTAGGTTCATTTGTGTCATATTTTTGATTCCTCATAAATGACATCATATGATATTTATCTTTCTCTTTCTGACTTCATTTAATATAAGAATCTCTAGTTGCATCCATGTTGCTGCCAATGGCCTATTTTTTATGGTTAAGTAGCATCCTTCCGTATATATATAGGCCACCTCTTCTTTATCCCTTCCTCTGTTGGTGAACATTTAGGTTGTTTCCATGTCTTGGCTATTGTGAATAGTGCTGCATTGAACATAGCGGAGCATGTATCTTTTTGAATTATAGTTTTGTCCAGATATATGCCCAGGAGTAGGATTGCTGGATCATATGGTAATTCTGTTTTTAGTTTTCTGAGGGACCTCCGTACTGTTTTTCAGTATGTGACCGCTCCAGTTTGCATTCCCACCAACAGTATAGAAGGAGTCCTTTTTCTCCACACCTCCACCATTTGTCATTTGTAGACTTTTTAATGATGGTCGTTCTGACTGGTGTGAGATCGTACCTCATTGTAGTTTTGATTTGCATTTCTCTAATAATTAGCCGTGTTGAGCATCTTTTCATGTGCGTATTGGCAGTCTGTATGTCTTCTTTGGAGAAATTTCTATTTAGGTCTTCTGTCCATTTTTTGACTGGGTCGTTTATATTTTTGTTATTGAGTTGTACTGAAATATTTTCTGATTTGTGTATATGTGTATGTGTGTTCCCCCAATTCATTGTTTTGTCCGTTGTCTCTCAGAAGTCAATCAATCATGAATTAATTCCTTCTCTTCAGTATTGCTTTTCTGTATCATTTCCCATAGTGATGGCAAAGCAGAATGAGGGTAAAATGAGGGCTTCTCTCCCAGACTTATAAATTATATGAGCAGCCTTATGCAGAGAGTGTTCAGCTGTGTGAGCAGTAAGTCAGAATTTAATAGCATACTTTTCTCCACAGAAGTAATTTATAGCAATCTGTCAGAATTACTTTGGTAGTACCAATTCTATTCTTGCATTATATAAGATTTTGATGATTTCTAACTTGAGCACAGAAGTGAAAATCAAACAATAGTCAACAATACAGCAACTAGAAAAATGAATATTCACAGTGATTCTGTGTGATTCCTAAAAATGATTATTTTGCTACATGTTGAAAAGAATGCCTTTTCCAAAAAAGAATTATCTTTTCTCAATCCAGACCAACACAGGTATTTTTGACAATGTAATAATCATCTTAATAGAAAAACTTGGTGCATTTCTCTGTTTCAATATGCCTTGTTTTGGGAAAGTATGATTTATATCTACATTATTATTTTCTTTGCTGTCTCAAACACAAGTAATGCTTCAGTTCAAATCTGAGTAATTTGGTAGCAAATATATGATGGTGTTAAGTATGGATTTCTGTCATGCCAGGGCAAGCTTACAACTGTAAGTAAGAGAAGGACCTCAGGAGTAAAAGTAATAATGACCATTTATGGAGCATGGACCATGTGCACCCAAATGTGTAAATACATTATCTCATTTAATCTCTATGACAACTTTGCAAGATGAATAATATTGCTCTTCTCATTTTACAGATATGAACACAACTATATCTTTTTATAAAAAGTTAAATAATTTGCTCAGTAGCAACACATCTAGTTTATGGCAAAGGTCTGACTCCAAAGCCTATGCCTTAAACTACTATGTTATGGCAGATTGGGTTTCCCATGCGGCGCTAGTTGTAAAGACTCCACCTGCCAATGCAGAAGACAGAAGAGATGCGGGTTCGATCTCCGAGTGGGAAGATACCCTAGAGTGGGAGATAGCAAGCCACTCCAGCAGTCTTGCCTGGGAAATGCCATGGACAGAGCTGCCTGGCAGGCTACAGTCCATGGAGTTACAAAGAGCTGGACACCACCGAGCAACTGAACATATAATATGGCATAATAAGCCCGAGGGTTATATACAGAAAGAAAAGCATGCTGACTGTGAGTTGAATTTTGACTGAAAAGAGAGAAGAAAGTTCGTAGTAGTTAGCTTCTAAGTCCAGCTCAGTTCAGTTCAGTCACTCAGTCGTGTCCGACTCTTTGCAGCTCCATGGACTGCAGCACACCAGGCCTCCCTGTCCATCACCAACTCCTGGAACTTGATTAGACTCATGTCCATCGAGTCGGTGATGCCATCCAACCATCTCATCCTCTGTCATCCCTTTCTCCTCCTGCCTTCAATCTTTCCCAACAACAGGGTCTTTTCTAGTGGGTCAGCTCTTCGCATCAGGGGGTCAAAGTATTGGAGCTTCAGTATCAGTCCTTCCAATGAATATTCAGGACTGATCTCCTTTAGGATGGACTGGTTTGATCTCCTTGCAGTCCAAGGGACTCTCAAGAGTCATCTCCAGCACCACAGTTCAAAAGCATCAATTCTTTGGCCCTCAGATTTCTTTATGGTCCAATCTCACATCCATACATGACTCCTGGAAAAACTATAGCTTCTAAGTACACTGAATTCTTTATCCTCAGATGTTGGCCCCATATTTCTAGCAGATGTACTGTTTCTCACAGCTTTGGAGGTCAAAGTGTTTCCATGCTTGTAGCACTCCCGAAGAACCACAAGGTGAAATTCAGATTCTAGGGAGCTGAAAAATCCAAATTCCCTCTGTCTTTGGTCAAATATCACCTTCTAAATGAGGCAAGCTCTTACTACTGTATTTATTTAAAAATTGCATTCCCTTCTCCCAGAATTCCCAAACTCCCCAGACTTTGACCCCTTCATGTACTGTATAACTTACTTTGTGATGTTTTATGTGTGTCTGACCTGCAAATTGTAAGATCCCAAAGGGCAGGGATCTTTGATTTCACTGCTGTAGCTCAAGAACAATGGCAGAAACACAGTAAGTACTCAATATTGTTGTTCCTTAGTTGTTAAGTCCTGTCTGACTCTTTGTGACACTGTGGACTGTACCCCACCTTTTGTCCATGGAGTTTCCCAGCAAGAATACTGGAGTGGGTTGCCATTTCCTTCTCCAGAGGATCTTCCCAACCTAGGCATCAAACCTGCATCTCCTGCATTGGCAGGCAAATTCTTTACCACTGAGCCACCTGGGAAGCAAGTACTCAATATACTTTGGACAAATTCCATTTCTCCATATTTTATATGGTCAATGAGACTGAGGCTGGAATAGAGTCACTGCACTTAAGAAAACTGTTTAACACCATTTAACATAATTTAACATAACTATTAACACTGTTTAACATAATTTCTAGAGTAATGTTTTTCATAGAGTAATGAATATAGAAATCAGGAAGAATTCACCAAAAGGGGTGTATGTGTGTGTGTCCAGTTAGATATGTGAAACAATGTGATTATTTGAGTATAAATGTATTCCTAAGACCTAGGAGTGTGTGCTAAAAATGAATGTGGGTGTGTGTTTAATTGTTGGAAACTCAACAAAATACGGGAAGGAAACCTATCAAAAACTCAAGACTCCGGAAGGCCACCACCCATTTTCCTTAATCAACAGAACAGAGCTGTGTTTCCTCAGACAAGTCCCTCGGCACACATTTGTCTGTGTAGCATAATTGTAAACATGTCTCTAAAATGATGTCTGTTTGTAATATAAAACCTGCTTTTAGAACTTTAGACATCCTTAAAAACATCTTTCAGATTGTTTTCTCCTCTTTCTTTTCTCTGTCCTACTTTTTATTTGCCATAACCTTTTTTTATATTTCTAGCAAAGTGTGTGGAGCAAGAAAAAAATGTAGAAACTACATTTAACAGAAAAGTCATACTTCTGTCACATAGAAATCATTGCTGGGTTAGTATTTTCGTACATATTCATGTAGGTTTTTTGTTCATATCTATGTGTATATTTTTAATAGAATATGTAATATAAATACAAGTATGCTTTTTAATCTACCATTCATTTAACATCTTGAAATAATTTTTAATGGTATCGGAGATATAGAAAGGATTTTTTAGTAT
>SJYC01065755.1:0-42924 GCA_006408675.1 Madoqua kirkii | reverse complement strand
TACGGTAAGCTATATCTCAATGTAAAATAAAAATTAAAAAAAAAAGAAAAAAGAAATATGAAGTTGACACTCTGGAGAGCCTGGTTGAAGCATCCTTAAAAATACGCAGGACTAGAGGTTTCCATTTGGCAACTTGAAGCAGTTGGTAGGAGGGCACTGGTTTTTTCCTCCCCGTCGTCTAATTGGAACAGTTAAGAGAGGGCGCCTTGGGTGGTTCCTGGAATTTCTTTATGACATAAGTGCAGTAAATTCCTTGTGGTAATGTAACCCTGTGGAGCTATATTGAGGCGGTTAAACCTGAGGCCTGGATTAAATTTTTTATATTTTTTCTGGATTGAGGTGAAGGGTAGGAGTCAACAATTTATTTGGAGACCATATTGGGTTAGTATTAATGTTCTCACAGAGAAAATTATCAAAGGGTTCTGGGTGAGAAGGTAGCCTGCTGAGGGGCCATCTGAAGTTCGATAACGTGGCCTGGGCTGGTGTGTCTTTTTCAGGCAGTAGGTGTGAAGCGTCCACTACTGACCTCCATCCTGGCACTCATCACGGAAACTCCATTATCTGATTTGCCTCTTCTCCTGGGCTCTAAACTCTATGAGGACTGAGATGAGGGAGAAAAAGTTAATGAATCATAGCCCTTTTTGTAAAGGACTTACCAAGTCCAGGCATGTGTGCTTTGCATCTATTATTGTATTAGTGAAAACGTGTTGCTCAGTGTCTGACTCTTTGCAACCCGGTGAACTGTAGCCCGTGAGACTCCTCTGGCCATGGAATTGTCCAGGCAGGAATACTGGAGTGGGTAGCCTTTCCCTTCTCTGGGGGATCTTCCGAAACTCAGGGATTGAACCCAGGCCTCCTGCATTGCAGGAGGATTCTTTACTGTGTGAGCCACCAGGGAAGCCCATTTGTATATGAAGACTCAACAGTTCTATGAGGTACTGTCTTATTTTACAGATGGGAACTGAGGCTCAAGAACTAGCAAAAGTAGCACAGTGACACAAAACTATTTTGTTAAAGAATTACAGAGCTTTCCCTTCATCTTTAATTAAGCCAACATGTACCTGATGAGGAAATTTATGAATGAATGAAATGAATGGATAAAAGAATAAGGCTGTTTAAAATCTATTAAGTAAAATATAATCTCAGAGGAACAGTTAGAAAACAAATATTTTGTTGTTGTTGTTTCTAGAGGCTATTTTAGCCTGTAAATACCCAAAGAAGACTGTTTCCTCCAGATTGGAATGGAAGAAATTGGGGCATGGTGTTTCCTTTGTCTACTATCAGCAGGCTCTTCAAGGTAAGAAGTTGGGGACTCAATGAGATGAGAGAGAGCGCCACGTACCCCAGACCTTTTTATTCACCAATGAGAACAGGACATGGCTAGTGACTGAGAATGTGTTTCTGTAAGTGTGATGTGAAACCAGCAGAGTGAAAGTGAAGTCGCTCAGTCCTGTCTAACTCTTTGGGACCCAATGGACTGTAGCCTACCAGGCTCTTCTGTCCATGGGATTTTCCAGGCTAGAGTACTGGAGTGGGTTGCCATTGCCTTCTCTAAGTGTGATGTGAAGCCAGAGAGACCAAGACCCAAAACAGAACAGCAAAAACAAAGGACAGAGAATAGAAGTGGGTGAGCTCCATGGAGGCTCTGGACTGCTCATTTTTCAGCTTGCTCCTAGAGGATGTAAGATAACAGTTGTTTTTGCTGGTCTGGAAGATTAAATTCTTGACAGAATGGAAAAGATGGTGTGGGGTTGGGATGGAGGGTCGCTGCTCAGTTGTAATAACTTTACCCTCTTTCCGGGTGATCCAGAAAGCTAGGTCATCACTGAGAAGCTTAGGAGGTGGGCACTTAGGGGAAGGTAAATATGACCACCTTTATCCAGTGTTTTCTTTATAAAATTTTTTGTTGCACATTTCTTTATACTCCCTGATCTTCTTGTTGAATATATAATGAGCTTTTAAAGTGTTGATAATGATAGGTACAATGCAATGATGCTGGGGTTTAGTTCAAAATAATCCAGTGGTCAAAACTGAGTGTTCTTTTGTGAGCAGTATAAGATTCTAAAAAAAAAAAATAGAAATTAGAAATAGCAGCACTCATAAACAATTTTTAAGGTTTTAAATTGAGTTTATTAACAGGAAAATAAATGCAGTGGTTACTGAACAAAGTGATTAGAAGAATATAGTATATAAAAAGTTATTGCCTCATTATTAACATCATTGTCTTCTTTTTCTAAAAGGTGATTTTAAGGATCGAGCTGAGATGATAGATTTCAGCATACGGATCAAAAATGTTACAAGAAATGATGCCGGGAAATATCGTTGTGAAGTTAGTGCCCCATCAGAACAAGGTCAAAACTTGGAAGAGGATACAGTCACTCTAGAAGTATTAGGTGATGTGCTTGTGTGTGTGTGTGGTTACTGTTCCCGCCCTCATCCCCTAACCCAGGCAACTCAGGGCCCCAGTGAGTAAAGGTATAAAGGTGGACCTCCAGCACCACCTTCCGTGCAGCAGCCTCTTCAGCTCACTGGCTGCTGACATTTTACTGTTACTAACTCATTATGAGAAAGTCTCTTTCCAGTTAAGATTGAGGTAAATCTTAATGATCCTACACTCTGTGCATGCCTGATCAGTCATGTCTGACTCTTTGCGACCACATGGACTATAGCCCACCAGGCTCCTCTGTCCATGGGATTTTTCAGGCAAGAACACTGGAGCAGTTTGCCATTTCCTTCTCCAGGGGATCCTACACTACATAGAAGCACTTTCCTCAAGAGTTTATTTTTCAGTCACTTTCAGCTTATGTAGTGATTCTCTTATTATATAAAATAGTCTCAAATGAGATGATAGAAAACCAATAAAACAAAAGTATTGGAATTGGCAGATGCAAACTGTCGTATATCGAATGAACAAACAGCAAGGTCCTACTCTATAGCTCAGGGAGCTATATTCAGTCTTCTGTGATAAACCATATTGGAAAAAAATATGAAACACAGTGATATGTGTATATGTATCTGAATCATCTTGCTGTACAGAAGAAATTAACACAACACTGTAAATCAACTATACTTCAATAAAATAAACTTTTTAGAAACTATAGACCGGGAAAGTATAGAAGTTATTCTGGCAAGAAAGAAATTAGCATTTATTGTGCAGCTAGTATGCATTAGGTTCTTTAAAGTGCGTACTTTTACTTAATATTCACTGACAACATAGATGTTAAGTGATTTTCCAGGGCTGTACAACGAGTGTCTGGACCAATATTTGGATCCTGATAAGGTTAAATGCAAAACCAGTACAATTAGTTACTCTAAGATGCACTGATAGACAGTAACTGCCCATGATGATCACTGGTGGAGGAACTGATCCATTCTTCTCTTGAGGTGAGGTGAGGTGGCTCAGTCGTGTCCGACTCTTTGCGACCCCGTGGACTGTAACCTACTAAGCTTCTCTGTCCACAGGATTCTCCAGGCAAGAATACTGGAGTGGACTGCCATTTCCTTCTCCAGGGGATCTTCCCAACCCTGGGTTCAAACCCAGGTCTCCCGCATTGGAGGCAGACACTTTAACCTCTGAGCCACCAGGGAAGCCCTTAGATGTTACTGTAAACTGTCAAGCAAAGAGAATAAAGTAACTCCTCTTCCTTTTTCTATTATGGGTAGGCTGTTTCTAAAATACTAATGATGTACTGTTACAGAAGAAATTTAATTCAGAAAATCTTGCAGGAGATGCAGCTGGTGTATTAGTCTTCTGTTGTTACATAATAAATGATTACAGACTTAGCAGTTTAAAATGCCACCCATTTGGGACTTCCCTGGTATTCCAGTCACTGAGACTCCATGCTCCCAACGCCCTAGTCAGGGAACTAGATCCCACATGCCGCAATTAAGAGTTTGTATGCTGTAATGAAGATTGAAGATCCCGCATGCTACAACTAAGACTCATCTCAGCCAAATAAGTCAATAAAAACATTTAAAGACCTCCACCTGTTTATTCGCTCATGGTTCTGTAGATCAGAACCCTAGCACTCTGAGGCTGGGTTCTCTACTCAGAGGGAACTAGATCCCACAATTAAGAGTTTGTATGCCGTAATGAAGATTGAAGATCCCACATGCTACAACTAAGACTCAGCTCAGCCAAATAAGTAAATAAAAACATTTAAAGACCCCCACCTGTTTATTTGCTCATGGTTCTGTAGATCAGAACCTTAGCACTCTGAGGCTGGGTTCTCTACCCAGGCTATCTATCACAAGGCTGAGATCAAGGAGTCAGCTGGGCTCAGATAATGATCCTACACTCTGTGCATGCCTGATCAGTCATGTCTGACTCTTTGCGACCACATGGACTATAGCCCACCAGGCTCCTCTGTCCATGGGATTTTTCAGGCAAGAACACTGGAGCAGTTTGCCATTTCCTTCTCCAGGGGATCCTACACTACATAGAAGCACTTTCCTCAAGAGTTTATTTTTCAGTCACTTTCAGCATATGTAGTGATTCTCTTACTATATAAAATAGTCTCAAATGAGATGATAGAAAACCAATAAAACAAAAGTATTGGAATTAGCAGATGCAAACTGTCATATATCGAATGAACAAACAGCAGGGTCCTACTCTATAGCTCAGGGAGCTATATTCAGTCTTCTGTAATAAACCATATTGGAAAAGAATATGAAACACAGTGTTATGTGTATATGTATCTGAATCATCTTGCTGTACAGAAGAACTTAACACAACATTGTAAATCAACTATACTTAAATAAAATAAACTTTTTAGAAACTATAGGCTGGAGAAGTATAGAAGTTATTCTGGCAAGAAAAGAAATTAGCATTTATTGTGCAGCTAGTATGCATTAGGTTCTTTAAAGTATGTAATTTTACTTAATATTCACTGACAACCTGATTTTTATGGAGGAATATATAGATGTTAAGTGATTTTCCAGGGCTGTACAGCTAGTGTCTGGGCCAATATTTGGATCCTGATAAGGTTAAATGCAAAGCCAGTACAATTAGTTACTCTAAGATGCACTGATAGACAGTAACTGCCCATGATGATCACTGGTGGAGGAACTGATCCATTCTTCTCTTGAGGTGAGGTGACGTCGCTCAGTCATGTCCGACTCTTTGCGACCCCGTGGACTGTAACCTACTAAGCTTCTCTGTCCATGGGATTCTCCAGGCAAGAATACTGGAGTGGATTGCCATTTCCTTCTCCAGGGGATCTTCCCAACCCCGGGTTCAAACCCAGGTCTCCTGCATTGGAGGCAGACACTTTAACCTCTGAGCCACCAGGGAAGCCCTTAGATGTTACTATAAACTGTCAAGCAAAGAGAATAAAGTAACTCCTCTTCCTTTTTCTATTATGGGTAGGCTGTTTCTAAAATACTAATGATGTACTGTTACAGAAGAAATTTAATTCAGAAAATCTTGCAGGAGATGCAGCTGGTGTATTAGTCTTCTGTTGTTACATAATAAATGATTACAGACTTAGCAGTTTAAAATGCCACCCATTTGGGACTTCCCTGGTATTCCAGTCACTGAGACTCCATGCTCCCAACGCCCTAGTCAAGGAACTAGATCCCACATGCCGCAATTAAGAGTTTGTATGCTGTAATGAAGATTGAAGATCCCGCATGCTACAACTAAGACTCATCTCAGCCAAATAAGTCAATAAAAACATTTAAAGACCTCCACCTGTTTATTCGCTCATGGTTCTGTAGATCAGAACCCTAGCACTCTGAGGCTGGGTTCTCTACTCAGGCTATCTATCACAAGGCTGAGATCAAGGAGTCAGCTGGGCTCAATTCTTGACTGGAGGTTCTGGAGAAAACTCTGCTGCCAGCCTCGTTCATGCTCATTGGCAGATTTCACTTCCTTATGATTGGGCTTCCCTGGTAACTCCTTTGGTAAAGAATCCACCTGCAATGTAGGAGACCCAAGTTCAATCCCTGGGTGGGGAAGATCCCCTGGAGAAGGAAATGGCAACCCACTCCAGTATTCTTCTCTGGAAAATCCCATGGACAGAGGAGCCTGGCAGGCTACAGTGTGGGGACACAGAGAGTCAGACACTATAGAGACACTAGACCACCTGGTTGGTGAACATAGTTGTGGAACTGAAGTCCCCACTCCATGCTGGCTGTCAGCTGGGGCCGCACTCATCTCTACAGACACCACAGTCCTTGGCCTGTCTGTCTCCAGCCTAACAAAAGCTTGTTGACTCCTTCTTGTGTTTTGAATGTCTGATTTCCATTCTGTGACTAACCAGAGAAAACTACTTTTAAAGAGATCATGTGGGACTTCCTGGTGGTCCAGTGATGAAGACTCTGCACTCCCACCATAGGGAGCAAGGGTTCAGTCCCTGACCGGGGAACTAAGATCCCACATGCTGCAACAGCACAACTGAAAAAGAATGAAATTGAAAATAACTAATGAGAACCTACTGCACCGTTCAGGGAACTCTGAGTGCTCTGTGATGACCTAAATGGGAAGGATATCTGAAAAATAGGGGATATATGTATATATGCATAGCTGATTTAAGAACTGGCCCATTGGTAAAGAGCCTGATGCTTGGCAAATTGAGGGCAGGAGGAGAAGGAGGCTACAGAGGATGAGATGGTTGGATGGCATCAGTCACTCAGTGGACATGAGTTTGAGCAACTCCGTGAGGTAGTGAAGGATGGGGAAGCCCGGCACGCTGTAGTCCACGAGATCACAGGGTCGGACATGACTGAGCGACTGAACTGAACTGATAGCTGATTCATTTGCTGTACAGTAGAAACTGACACAACATTGTAAAGCAACTATGCCCCAATAAAAACTAATTTAAAAAATTAAGAGGTCATATGCTTAGGGCAGAACCATCTATGCAGTCTCCCTTCCATAAAGACAGATTTGCAACCTTAATTACAACTCTAGACCCCTTCAGAGTAGGATCTACATTTGTGTTTGATTGAATAACTGAGAGAAAGTGTATACACACCAGGGCCTGGGAACTTGGGGGACCGTGTTAGAATTCTACCTACACAGACAGCTCTGGATTTTCCTGGATTTAAGGAAAGTCTGGTTTACTTTACAAATTTGACTTGACTTTAAACCAGACTTTCCTTAAATCCAGGAGTAGGATAGAACCCTAGAATAACACTAACACAGGTATTTTCTTTCTTGGCCTGAAAAGAATTTTTGTTTTAGTACTGGTCCTGAAAATATTCTCAGCTTTGACTTTGAATATAGTGATAATAAACCATTAAAACCATTGGTGAGAGGGAAAGTAGAGATTGTTTATCTAAAAAAGAATAATTGTTGTAGTAGCTAATGTTGTGCTTCCTATTGTAACAGGTAAGCCTTGAACTCTCAGTGAGTGGCTTACATAATAGAAGTTTCTTCCCTCATGTAAGTCAAGTCTAAATGGTTGAGGACAGAGATACTAATAGTTGTAATAGATAATAGACAGATAGATAATAGATGATATAGATAAACAGATAATAGATAATAATAGTCTTTGCGACTCCATGGACTGTATCCTGCCAAGTTCCTCTGTCCATGGAATTCCTCAGGCAAGAATACTCGTATGGGTTGCCATTTCCTTCTCCAGGGGATCTTCCCAAAGTCAGGGATGGAACCCAAGTCTCCCACATTGCAGGGAGATTCCAAATCAGTAGAGATCCAAGCTAATGCGAGACTAACATCCTCAATACATAGCTTTCTGAGGTCACCATGGGTGTTGACACCTAGCTGGTAGTGGGAGGGGTAGGTGTATTACCAAACCCAGGTCTCACTGCTCACACCTCAAAAGCCAGTCAAGAGGCCAGGTTGCTGGAAAGGAAGTGAAGTGAAGTGAGTCACTCGGTTGTGTCTGACTCTTTACGACCCCATGGTCTATACAGTCTATGGAATTCTCCAGGGCAGAATACTGGAATGGGTAGCCTTTCCCTTCTCCAGGGCATCTTCCCAACCCAGGGATCGAACCCAGGTCTCCCACATTGCAGGCGGATTCTTTGCCACTGAGTCACGAGGGAAGCCTTGGTGGAAAGGAAAGTGTGCTTTATTTTGGATAGTGGCAATGCTGGGGACAGGGCCAGGGGGCGGGCCTGTCCAGAGCCCAACTGCCCTCACCCCCCAACAATCAAGGGGTAAGAGCTCTTACAGACAGAGGAGGGTGTTACATGCAGAAACAGCACAGTCAGCTCCAACAGTCATCTTGAGATTGGTCATTGGTGGCCTGATCAGCACCATCTTGATAGCTTTAGGTACAGTCTTCAGTTCCAGGGTAGTTTGTTTCCATTTCTTTGAGGCTAGTTCTCAGAATTGTGGCAGCTAACAGTCTGAGCATCATGAGTTAGCTTCTCCATCTGGGATTTCAGTATCTATAAGACAGGCTATGGCTCAGAATAGTATCTATAGCCCTTCAGAAGGAACTGAAGGTCCTCGACTATTCTTAATGACTAAACTGTTACTACTTGGTCACTTTTGACTATTTTCCTTTGTTTCTGCATTTTCTCACTTCTCTGATTAAACTTACTCTTTGACTAAATTTCTTCCACAGACAAAAGGCAGGCAGAGTGTATGATTCAGGTAACTCAAACTGGGGCTCTTAACAACCTAGAGGGAGGGGACATATGTACACCTATGGCTATTTCATGTTGATGTATGCATGCATGCTAAGTCACTTCAGTCATGTCCAACTCTTTATGACCCTATGGACTGTAGCCCACCAAGCCCCTCTGTCCAGGGGATTCTCCAGGCAAGAATACTGGAGTGGATTGCCTTATCCTCCTCCAGGGGATCTTCCTGGCTCAGGGATCGAACTATTGGCAGATGATGAGTTCTTCACCACTAGCGCCACCAGGGAAGCCCTGTGTTGATGTATGGCAAAAATCAAACCAATATTGTAGAGCAATGATCTTTCAATTAAAAAAGGCAAGCAGAGGACATGGGTTGGGGGGATGGAGGCGGAGGCAAGCACCATAGGGTCCTGCTCCATTTTAGAAGGAAGGAATGGAGAATCATACAGGAAGTTTTTCTAGGTCAAGACTGGGAATAGCATGTATTCCATTGGCTAGAACTCATGCATGTTACCCCATCGGACTGCACGGGGTCTGGCAAGTATAGCCTGGCTGTGTGCTAGTGAAGAAAGGAAGTGGGTCTCTTGAATAATAGCCAGTCTCTATCACAGATGTCCAATAAGTCCATCTTTACCAGGCTGTTAATATACTTCTTCAGCTTGTAAATAACCAGTGCCATTTGACTTCCAACCTTCAGTGGCTCCGGCAATTCCATCATGTGAAGTACCCAGTTCTGCTCTGCGTGGAACTGTGGTAGAGCTGCGATGTCAAGACAAAGAGGGCAACCCAGCTCCAGAATACACGTGGTTTAAGAACGGCGTCCCTTTGTTAGAGAATCCAAAACTTGGCTCCCAAATCACCAACAGCTCATACACAATGAATCCAAAGTCTGGAACTCTGGTAAGGTCATTTTAAGCATTGGCCTAATAACTGTCTTGCATTTGGGAAAAAGAAATTATTAGAACTAAAATAATGTGAGTAGAGGGCTGATGCCATTGCTTATTGAGTAGAGAGAGGAAAGGGGAGCAGGAAGGATGGAGCCACTCACACAGAGAAGTGATGGGAAACGCTGCCATAGGGGATGAGAAGACAAAACAGAGGACTGGGGAGCTGGGCACACAAAGCCTGGCACCAAGGGCCTGAGGCATGACTGAGATGCAGTCATGATGATGGATCAGGCCTGAAAGATACTAAGGGCAGTCTCATACTATCAGGGAAATGCATGAAAACTCTCTTGGGAAATGGAATTCTCCTACACCATTGGTGGAAATGTAAATTGGTTCATTCACTGTGGAAAACAGTATGGAGATTCCTTTAAAAAACTAAAAATAGAGCTACCATATGACCCAGCAATGTCATGGGGCATATAGTTTTCCTGAGAAAACTAATTTGAAAAGATACATGTACCTCAGTGTTTATAAAGCACTGTTTACAGTAATCAAAATGTAGAAGCAACCAAAATGTCCATCAACAGATGAATGGATAAAGTAGATGTGATGTGTGTATATATGCGTATGTGTGTGTGTGTTTGTGTGAAATAGTCCCATTTGCAACAACATGGATGGACCTAGAGATTATCATACTAAGTGAAAGAAATCAAAGACTAATATTGTGTGACATTGTTTATATGTGTGATCTAAAACACGATACAAATGAAGAAAACAGAAACAGACTCGCAGAGATAGAAAGGGAACTTACGGTTACCAAAGGGGGAAGGGAAGGATAAATTAGGAGTTTGGGATCAGCAGATACAAAGCTACTATACATAAGACAGATAAACAAGGTCCTACTGTATAGCACAGGAAACTGTATTCAACATCTTGTAATCAACTATAAGGGAAAAGATTCTGAAAAAGAATAGAATTTCTATGTATGTACAATTGAACACTAGGGACTAGCACAATATTGTAAATCACCTGTACTATAATAAAAACTTTTATAAAAAAATCAAACTTGGGGATGTCCTGACCTTGGTGCCAGCCATGTGAGAACTGTGCCTATTGCCAGCATGTGATAGGATATCTGTCATTAAACTCTGCCATGACTAGCTCATCAAAAACTCTGTGACTTGAATATCTAATACTTTAGCTTTAGTCCAGATTGATGGATCAAAAGCTTTTCTAAGGAATATTGATGGAAATCTATTTTTAAAAAAAGCTCTTTCAAGTTAATGACATTTACAAATAAAGGTATTTTACTGTCTTGTCTCTGACTTTTTAGGGTCAAGGTGGGAGTAAAAGAATATCATTAAATCTGAAACTTTTTTTCATTCAAAGTAATGTGTCAGTTTAAAAATGCTGCATTTTTAGCAGTGCAGGATCACTGCCACAATTGTAAGAAAGTTTTGAAGGCATGGTAATAAAAATTTTAATGAATTTTAAGAGGAGAGTATAATGTTTCTTTTCCTCCCTTCAATCTGCAAGTGTACAGTAACATTTAAAACCTAGATCTTCTGGTGACTAATAAAGCGTATCAGTAAAGTGACTGAAGAAGGATCAGCATATCAGTGGGTGTGACTGCTCAATAAGGAAGGACTAGCTCTTTCTGAGTCAGCAGCCTTAGTCAGCAGGTCCGAGTGATTCTGCACTGAGAAACTGGGCAGAAAACCTGCTTTCACACTTGGCTATATTTACTTCATAGATTTATTTTTTCTCAAAGCAGGTGATGAAAAGCCCTAAGGCAAGTCTGAAATGATACAGATTCACTTTCTTCAGCCCCAACCCTTGAAATATCTGTGATGTCAAAGGGGTGCACCAGAGTAGAGCCAAGATGGGTTATTTTCTGAGAAATGAGCAAAGCAAAAAGACTCCAGCATATGGATGACAGTGGCTTCCTTTGAATCCCCAGTTATGCGCTGGAAGATCATTTTTGGTTTCAGTCTAACTATTATTTACACATAAACCTTGGCTTTGAGTTCATGGTGAATATCTTTAAAGGAGCCTGGTTCTTGGGACTGATGATTCCATAAAGTGAGGATGCACAAGAGAAAGCTTTCTATCCCACCATGTTGAAGGATGCAGAAAGAAGAAGGATGTGGGTAGAGAAGAGAGAGGAAAAGGCCTCAAAGAGCTCAAAACCTGACGGTTTCTAGGCACATATATTACATGAGGTTCTTTTAGGAGTCTACTGATAGAGTTATTGCTTAAAGACATATTTTTTTCTTCCACGAATAGCAATTTAATACTGTTTCAAAAATGGACAGTGGAGAATATTCCTGTGAAGCCCGTAATTCTGTTGGACATCGCAGGTGTCCTGGGAAACGAATGCAAGTAGGTAAGCACGAAATATTGGGACGAACAAAGAGTTTGCAGTTAGAATGCGCAGTTATTTAAGAGTAGAGGGAGCAAGAGATAGGTAAAGGCTAAGTCACGTGAAGGATAAGCCAGAGGGAATGTTTAAAATCAGCTTGACATAATGTTACAAAAAAAAAAGATGTGTTTTAATCCGCCTTCCAAACAAGCCAAGGATATTTATCATTGTATTTTATAGATTTTGGAATAATTATTGAAATAGTATGCTTAGCTGAGCAATCCTCTTTCAAACAAAAGCTCAAGAGTGTTGTTAAGTGCTCAGGGTCAAGGACTGGGAGTAGGGATTTGCATTCCAGCTTTGCCACTTATGAACTGCATGCTCTTGAATAAGTTGATTAACCTCTGTGCCTTAGTCTCCCCAAAATGGAAATAGTGAAATACTGTCCTCATAAGGTTGGTATGAAGATTAAAATAATATTCAACACTGATGAATTATGAGCACTGTTAAGTATTGGCTATTTTAATTGTTAATTTTTTCAGTCCCCCCAAATACTATGTTTATACGTATTGCAGACTAAAAAGACTTTTTTTTGTTATTTTTGGGGGTCTTTTGACTGTGCCTTGTGGCTTGCGGGATCTCAGCTCCCCAAGCAGATGAACCTGGGACATGGCATGAAAGCAACCTAACCACTAGGCCAGCCGGGAACTCCCAAGACATGTTGAATATAGTTATGGGTCTAGTTTGCTGTAAAACATTGCTCATATAAATTACATAAGATAAGCTTAGATTCCAATAAAATTCAATTCAAGAATCTCTTCAGATTGCATGAATTTCAGAGTGAGCATGATAGTTTTTTCAGTCTTATTTGTAATAAAATATTTTAATTCTTTCTTGTATGAAAGTCATTTGTTTGAAAGTGGTTGTGTAATAGGGATGAGCTGGAGATGGCACCTGCAAGGTTAAAGGTCACTCCAGAGGGCTGCACCCTGAAGCAGAGTACTGAGGGCTCCCCCTGATTCAAGAACTTGTCTTTTGCTTTGTGGGGTCAGAAGTTCATTTATTCAGTGCTTTTTGAGGTATGCAGATGTGTAGACAGTAATTCGTACTGTCTGTGTACAGTTAACTCTTAGCATCATTTTGTTTAAAGAAAATATTCTTATTAGACTTCAGGATATCCTAAAGTAAAGATATTCAATAGTATACTCTAATTTCCACAAGTTAGAATTCCAGTTCTTTTTGAAATTCAGGTATACATACTGTCCACCTAACTGACTCACAAGCTAACCGTTTATAGTCAGACATGAGCATTTGCTTAAATTATCAGAAAATATCCCTCTCAATGTTGCTTTAGAGTTATTAGAAAAATTCATCCTTCTCTTTAAATGCTCATATTTAATATCAATTTAGCCTCATCTTAAGAAATACTATCTGTGAAGTCATAGTTTTGAAATACTAATTGGTTTTTTCCCAGCGTGCAGTAAATAAATACATAAAATTTAGAATTTAGTGTTTTCCTAGTTCAGTTCAGTTCAGTTCTGACTTTTTGCGACCCCATGGACTGCAGCATGCCAGGCTTCCCTGTCTATCACCAACTCCCAGAACTTACTCAAACTCATGTCCATCAAGTCGGTCCAACTGTCTCATCCTCTGTCGTCCCCTTCTCCTCCTGCCTTCAATCTTTCCCAGCATCAGGATCTTTTCCAGTGAGTCAGTTCTTCACATCAAGTGGCCAAAATCTGGAGTTTTCAGCGTCAGCATCATCCTTCCAATGAATATTCAGGACTGATTCCCTTTAGGATGGACTGGCTGGATCTCCTTGCAGTCCAAGAAGCATCACTTTAATTTGAACATGATTTCCACATACCTACACTTTCTGGTATAAGCTGACTCAAAAGTTAAAATTACTGTAAGGTTCATCCCTTGATCCTAGATGTTTCACATTCTTGGCTGGGAATTCACACCTTTGGAAATTCATAATTCATGAAGTCTCATTTCCAATTTTCTTTTTGAATTCTCACCAAGAACTTGTCACCAAAACCAGATCTGTTAACTACTCTGAATACTGGCTGGATTCCTTGCAGTCCAAGAAGCATCACTTTAATTTGAACATGATTTCCACATACCTACACTTTCTGGTATAAGCTGACTCAAAAGTTAAAATTACTGTAAGGTTCATCCCTTGATCCTAGATGTTTCACATTCTTGGCTGGGAATTCACACCTTTGGAAATTCATAATTCATGAAGTCTCATTTCCAATTTTCTTTTTGAATTCTCACCAAGAACTTGTCACCAAAACCAGATCTGTTAACTACTCTGAATCAACGCTTTGTAAAGTGTAGAAGAAAGGGAACCGCAGGTTGCTGGTTACTCCCGGGCTACTTCACTGTACAGCTCCACAAGATCCTACTTCACACTGAGCGTGTGGCTCCTTTCCTTTCAGCCTGAATAATGATCCCCTCCTTTTACACACTATTTTCATACGTGTTACTACATTTTCTATGTAGTGAGGCATAAGGTGGGTAGTACTGAGAATACTTGAACTCACTGAACTTTAAAGTTCACTTGTAACCTGATATTTAATCATATGGATTATTGTGTCTCCAAATGCATGCCAGAGAATGCCATATATTTGTATTTTATTTCTGGATCATAGAACTTTTTCAAATATAAAAGATTCTTATAAAACTTAGCTCTGTTAATATTTCCAGCCAGTTTTGAACTGTGTCCTGTGAGTTAGTTGACCAGACTTAAAGAGCATGAAACCATCTGTTGTTTATGGTGTGTCTACAAAAGGGAGCTTTTTGAGCTTTTGCAACTGAATGACTACATCTATCCATCTATTTGACATAAGTTCATGCATGGATTCTTTTGCATTCCAGATGATCTCAACATAAGTGGCATCATCGCAGCTGTAGTCATTGTGGCCTTAGTGATTTCTGTCTGTGGGCTTGGCGTGTGCTATGCTCAGAGGAAAGGCTACTTTTCAAGTAAGTAAGTTTCAGTCTTTGAAACTTCTGCGGATATTGAGTTTTCTTCTGAGACACTGTTTGTCCTAAGAGGCTCTACCAAACTCTGGAGAATATTTTTGGTTAACTTTCCTGCAGTAGGAAATGTTTAAGATGACACTCAGGTGAGTCATGAAGCATCGTGGCAGACATAGGGACAAAAACACAGAGCTGGCTCACAGCGACATTTCAGGAAACACCACAGAAATATGTGAGAGGCATCCTGGAGTGCCATAGTGCAGCAATACCAAGAGATGCAACGTAGGTGGGTATTCATAGAACATGTATGTGTATTTAAGATCCTCTTAAGTTGGGCTTCCCTGGTGGCTCTGAGGTTAAAGTATCTGCCCGCAATGCAGGAGACCTTGGTTCAATCCCTGGGTCGGGAAGATCCCCTGGAGAAGGAAATGGCAACCTGCTCCAGTATTCTTGCCTGGAGAATCCCATGGGCGGAAGAGCCGAGTGGGCTACAGTCCACGGGGTCACAAAGAGTCGAACACGACTGAGCGATTTCACTTTCACTTTAAGTTAGGAATTGTGCTTCTTACTGAGCGACTTTACTTTCACTTTAAGTTAGGAATTGTGCTTCTTAAGATGTAAATTAATTTCTAGTTTTATGATAAAAATTTAATTGGAATAAATCTGTGAAATGTTTTATCAGTGCAGAACAATGAAATGTTGAATGTCACATTTAGTACAAATATATTTAGAAGAGAATTATTCAGTAAAAACTAGAAACCTATAGTATTATAGTTGCTTCTGAGGTTTTGATTTCTTCGGGTTTAGAAATTGGAATAAATCTGTGAAATGTTTTATCAGTGCAGAACAATGAAATGTTGAATGTCACATTTAGTACAAATATATTTAGAAGAGAATTATTCAGTAAAAACTAGAAACCTATAGTATTATAGTTGCTTCTGAGGTTTTGATTTCTTCGGGTTTAGGTCTCTTGGAGCTCCTATTTGGTGATACAGTAAGTTTGAGGTAAATGGATGAGATTTTTAAGTGCTTTATTCTTTTAATGCATTTCTTTACTCCTACCATTTTATGGTGAACACTACTTTTGGAAATTAGATTTAAACATTTTTTATACCAAAGTAAAACTTAAATTTAAAGGGAGTTTCTAATGATACCTATAAATATGTATTGTGGTTTCAAGGATATTCCCTATTATTAAAAATAATTGCTCTGTGAGTTAATAAATAGCTGATCTTTTGTATGGTGTTTCAGTTCAGTCCAATGTAATGTAATCCGGCTGAGTCCCCCTGCTGGTCATCCTTGGAAGTACAGACAGATTAGATTGCTCTTTAAAATTCTTGTCATCTCTTATCTCTACCTGCAAAGAATGTCTGTCCAAGTGTTTTTATTAAAAATTTGGTAAACAGTTTTTTTTAAAATAATGAATTACTTGAAGATTTTATATGAATATTATTAATTCATTAGCTGGGAATGTTACTCTCATTTTCATCTAGCAGAAAACCTCTCTAGGAGAGTTGTTTTCTTGAACTTGCATTTCAGAAGGGGTTGGCAAACTGTGATCATGGACCAGATCTGGTCTGCCACTTGATTTTTGTATGGACCACAAGCTAAGAATACTTTTTGCAAATAAACTTTGCAATCTATCCGATAACAGGGAACTACTGTTGAATACCAATTAAGAAAAATATGCCCCCCAAATAATTCCATGCTTCTAATTAGTAGACCTATATTACTAGATTTTGATTATTATTTTTTTATTTCAGTGGGTTTATTGAAAGTTACTTGAAAAAAATCTGTGCTTGGCAAATTATATGCACGTGCTTTTTTTTTTTTTTAACTTTTCATCTTATATTGGAATACAGTCGATTAACAATATTACATTAGTTTCAGATGTACAGCAAGGTGATTCAGTTATATTATGATTTCTTAATTCATTGATAAAAATTTTTGGAAATTTGTTTCTCTTTTGTTATATTAGTACCTACTTAATATCCTTGGTTTTACCTCTTTGCCCACAAAGCCTAAAATATTTACCCTGTGGGCCTTTACAGAAAAAGTTTGCCAGCCCTCCATTTAGAAGGTATAAATGTCAGCAAGTGAGAATCAAAATTGAAAACAAAGACTTAATTCCAAACTCATTTTTATATGAATCTGTATCATACCCTATTAATTCTTATATTAATGATATTTACTTATTCTTTTGTAGAAGAAACATCTTTCCAGTAAGTATACTTTCTTAATGCATGCTTTCCCCCATATCAACTGCTTTTTTGTTAATCATCGTTTAAAGTTAAAAGTGGGAAATTGAGTTATTTGTGAGGGTTCAATTCTTTGGGCAGTGACTTGGATTCATCAAGGAACACATCCCACCTCATGCCTACTTGTCAATGATGTTTAATTATCTAGAAGAGAAATGTGCTGTGCTTAGTCACTCAGTCGTGTCTGAGTCTTTGCGACCCCATGGACTGTAGCCTTCCAGGTTTCTCTGTCCGTGGGAGTCTCCAGGCAAGAGTACTGGAATGGGTTGCCATTCCCTTCTTCAGGGGATCTTCGCAACCCAGGAATCAAACCCAGGCCTCTCCACTACAGGCGGATTCTTTACTGTCTGAACCATGAGAGAAGAAATAGAGTCACTAATTTGACTTCTTAGGCATTTGCACAGTGCTACTTGAAAAAGCTTTTTTTTTCTATGTTTCTCTAAATTTAAAATGTTCAAAGAAATATTTCTCTAGCAGTCAATTTTACATTTAACTGGATACCAATTATGTGTTCAGTCTTGTCCTAGGGACTGGTAATACAGCAGTGAAAAAACTAGACCAAAAGACCCCTCTGTCCCATGGAGTTTACATTCTAGTAGAGGAAGGCGGAAAGTAACAAGTACATGAGCTCAGCAGTATGTCAGACTGTGATCAGTATAATGTAGAAAAATAAAGCAGGCAAGAGAACAGAGAATGCAGAGGGGAGGAGTGGAGATTGTCCTTGTAAATAGGTGGTTAGGGAGGGCCTCGCTGATGAGGGGACATTTGAGAAAGGTCTGAAGGAGAGAGTGAGTCAGGCAGATAACCATGAGACAGACATGTGTTCAAGCAGAAAGGAGAGAACAAGGGGAAAGGCTGGGCATGCCTGGTGTACGTGAGGAACAGTAGGGGATCAGTGTGGTTGGAACAGAGCGAGAACAACTCGAGGAAGACATGAGTGAGCACAGTAGTGTAGTGGGGGCAGATTACAGATTATACGCACCCTCTTCCCGGCAGAAGTTTGGCTTTGGCTCTGAGTAAGATGGGACATCATTGGAAAACCTTGAGCAGAGAGGTAACATCTTCGTACTTAATTCTTAAAACTCACACTGGCTGCTCTGTTGAGAATAAACTGTAAAGGTGACAAAGGGTAGAGGAAGCAGAGAGGCCAGTTAGTTAATTACTAAATAATCTAGGCAAGAGCAGATGAGGGCTACTCCCAAAATGATGGTGTCAACAAGGTCAAGAAGTGATGGTCAGTCAGTTCAGTAACTCAGTCATGTCTGGCTCTATGCGACCCCATGGATTGCAGCACGCCAGGCCTCCCTGTCCATCACCAACTCCAAGAGCTTACTCAAACTCATGTCCATCAAGTCGGTGATGCCATCCAACCATCTCATCCTCTGTTGTCCCCTTCTCCTCTTGCTTTTAATCTTTCCCAGCATCAGGGTCTTTCCCGATAAGTCAGTTTTTCCCATCAGGTGGCCAAAGTATTGGAGTTTCAGCTTCAGCATCAGTTCTTCCAATGAATAGCCAGGACTGATTTCCTTTAGGATGGACTATTTGTATCTCCTTGCAGTCCAAGGGACTCTCAAGAGTCTTCTCCAATACCACAGTTCAAAAGCATCAATTCTTTGGTGCTCAGTTTTATGGTACAGCTCTTACATCCATACATGACTTCTGGAAAAACCATAGCTTTGACTGTACAGACCTTTGTTGACAAAGTAATGTCTCTGCTTTTTAATATGCTGTGACGTTGGTCCTAGCTTTTCTTCCAAGCAGCAAGCATCTTTTAATTTCATGGCTATAGTCACTATCTGCATTGATTTGGGGGCCCCAAAAAATAAATTCTATCACTGTTTCCACTGTTTCCCCGTCTATTGGCCATGAAGTGATGGGACCAGATGCCGTGGTCTTAGTTTTCTGAATGTTGAGTCTTAAGCCAGCTTTTTTGCTCTCCTCTTTCACTTTCATCAACAGGCTCTTTAGTTCTTCACTTTCTGTCATAAGAGTGGTGTCGTCTGCATATCTGAGGTTAGTGATAATTCTCCCGGCAGTCTTGATTACAGCTTGTGCTTCATCCAGCCCAGCATTTCGCATGATATACTCTGCATATAAGTTAAATAAGTAGGGTGACAATATACAGCCTTGACATACTCCTTTCCTGATTTGGAACCAGGCTGTTGTTCCATGTCCAGTTCTAACTGTAGATGTGTATAAGAGACAGGTCCTAGGGACTGGTAATACAGCAGTGAAAAAACTAGACCAAAAGACCCCTCTGTCCCATGGAGTTTACATTCTAGTAGAGGAAGGCGGAAAGTAACAAGTACATGAGCTCAGCAGTATGTCAGACTGTGATCAGTATAATGTAGAAAAATAAAGCAGGCAAGAGAACAGAGAATGCAGAGGGGAGGAGTGGAGATTGTCCTTGTAAATAGGTGGTTAGGGAGGGCCTCGCTGATGAGGGGACATTTGAGAAAGGTCTGAAGGAGAGAGTGAGTCAGGCAGATAACCATGAGACAGACATGTGTTCAAGCAGAAAGGAGAGAACAAGGGGAAAGGCTGGGCATGCCTGGTGTACGTGAGGAACAGTAGGGGATCAGTGTGGTTGGAACAGAGCGAGAACAACTCGAGGAAGACATGAGTGAGCACAGTAGTGTAGTGGGGGCAGATTACAGATTATACGCACCCTCTTCCCGGCAGAAGTTTGGCTTTGGCTCTGAGTAAGATGGGACATCATTGGAAAACCTTGAGCAGAGAGGTAACATCTTCGTACTTAATTCTTAAAACTCACACTGGCTGCTCTGTTGAGAATAAACTGTAAAGGTGACAAAGGGTAGAGGAAGCAGAGAGGCCAGTTAGTTAATTACTAAATAATCTAGGCAAGAGCAGATGAGGGCTACTCCCAAAATGATGGTGTCAACAAGGTCAAGAAGTGATGGTCAGTCAGTTCAGTAACTCAGTCATGTCTGGCTCTATGCGACCCCATGGATTGCAGCACGCCAGGCCTCCCTGTCCATCACCAACTCCAAGAGCTTACTCAAACTCATGTCCATCAAGTCGGTGATGCCATCCAACCATCTCATCCTCTGTTGTCCCCTTCTCCTCTTGCTTTTAATCTTTCCCAGCATCAGGGTCTTTCCCGATAAGTCAGTTTTTCCCATCAGGTGGCCAAAGTATTGGAGTTTCAGCTTCAGCATCAGTTCTTCCAATGAATAGCCAGGACTGATTTCCTTTAGGATGGACTATTTGTATCTCCTTGCAGTCCAAGGGACTCTCAAGAGTCTTCTCCAATACCACAGTTCAAAAGCATCAATTCTTTGGTGCTCAGTTTTATGGTACAGCTCTTACATCCATACATGACTTCTGGAAAAACCATAGCTTTGACTGTACAGACCTTTGTTGACAAAGTAATGTCTCTGCTTTTTAATATGCTGTGACGTTGGTCCTAGCTTTTCTTCCAAGCAGCAAGCATCTTTTAATTTCATGGCTATAGTCACTATCTGCATTGATTTGGGGGCCCCAAAAAATAAATTCTATCACTGTTTCCACTGTTTCCCCGTCTATTGGCCATGAAGTGATGGGACCAGATGCCGTGGTCTTAGTTTTCTGAATGTTGAGTCTTAAGCCAGCTTTTTTGCTCTCCTCTTTCACTTTCATCAACAGGCTCTTTAGTTCTTCACTTTCTGTCATAAGAGTGGTGTCGTCTGCATATCTGAGGTTAGTGATAATTCTCCCGGCAGTCTTGATTACAGCTTGTGCTTCATCCAGCCCAGCATTTCGCATGATATACTCTGCATATAAGTTAAATAAGTAGGGTGACAATATACAGCCTTGACATACTCCTTTCCTGATTTGGAACCAGGCTGTTGTTCCATGTCCAGTTCTAACTGTAGATGTGTATAAGAGACAGGTCCTAGGGACTGGTAATACAGCAGTGAAAAAACTAGACCAAAAGACCCCTCTGTCCCATGGAGTTTACATTCTAGTAGAGGAAGGCGGAAAGTAACAAGTACATGAGCTCAGCAGTATGTCAGACTGTGATCAGTATAATGTAGAAAAATAAAGCAGGCAAGAGAACAGAGAATGCAGAGGGGAGGAGTGGAGATTGTCCTTGTAAATAGGTGGTTAGGGAGGGCCTCGCTGATGAGGGGACATTTGAGAAAGGTCTGAAGGAGAGAGTGAGTCAGGCAGATAACCATGAGACAGACATGTGTTCAAGCAGAAAGGAGAGAACAAGGGGAAAGGCTGGGCATGCCTGGTGTACGTGAGGAACAGTAGGGGATCAGTGTGGTTGGAACAGAGCGAGAACAACTCGAGGAAGACATGAGTGAGCACAGTAGTGTAGTGGGGGCAGATTACAGATTATACGCACCCTCTTCCCGGCAGAAGTTTGGCTTTGGCTCTGAGTAAGATGGGACATCATTGGAAAACCTTGAGCAGAGAGGTAACATCTTCGTACTTAATTCTTAAAACTCACACTGGCTGCTCTGTTGAGAATAAACTGTAAAGGTGACAAAGGGTAGAGGAAGCAGAGAGGCCAGTTAGTTAATTACTAAATAATCTAGGCAAGAGCAGATGAGGGCTACTCCCAAAATGATGGTGTCAACAAGGTCAAGAAGTGATGGTCAGTCAGTTCAGTAACTCAGTCATGTCTGGCTCTATGCGACCCCATGGATTGCAGCACGCCAGGCCTCCCTGTCCATCACCAACTCCAAGAGCTTACTCAAACTCATGTCCATCAAGTCGGTGATGCCATCCAACCATCTCATCCTCTGTTGTCCCCTTCTCCTCTTGCTTTTAATCTTTCCCAGCATCAGGGTCTTTCCCGATAAGTCAGTTTTTCCCATCAGGTGGCCAAAGTATTGGAGTTTCAGCTTCAGCATCAGTTCTTCCAATGAATAGCCAGGACTGATTTCCTTTAGGATGGACTATTTGTATCTCCTTGCAGTCCAAGGGACTCTCAAGAGTCTTCTCCAATACCACAGTTCAAAAGCATCAATTCTTTGGTGCTCAGTTTTATGGTACAGCTCTTACATCCATACATGACTTCTGGAAAAACCATAGCTTTGACTGTACAGACCTTTGTTGACAAAGTAATGTCTCTGCTTTTTAATATGCTGTGACGTTGGTCCTAGCTTTTCTTCCAAGCAGCAAGCATCTTTTAATTTCATGGCTATAGTCACTATCTGCATTGATTTACTTGGGGGGCCCTACACAGCATGGCTCATAGTTTCATTGAGTTAGACAAGGCTGTGGTCAGTTGGTGATGGTATTCTGAATCTGTTTTGAACAATTTGCTGATTGGATGTGGGCTGTGAGGAGAAGAAGAAAGAAATCAGACATGGGTCCAAGGTTCTGGGAAGGATGAAGTGTGAAAGATTTACTGAAGTGTGAAAGGTTTTGGGAGGAGCATGTTGGAGAGTGGGGTTGAGGGTAGGTGGAGACCTCAGGAGTGCTTTGCAGTTTTAATATTTGAGATATCTATTGTACTTCCAAGTAGAGATAATTAGTGAGTAACTGAGCACATGAGTCTGGGGTTAAGGAAGCATCTTAACTGGAGTTAACCAAGGATTCCCTGGTGGCTCAGTGGTAAAGAATCTGCCTGCAATACAGAAGACCCAGGTTTGATCCCTGGGTCAAATCCCCTCAAGAAGAGAACAGCAACCCACTCCAGTATTCTTATGTGGAGAATTCCATGGACAGAAGAGCCTGGTGAGCTACAGTCCATGGGATCGCAAAGAGTCAGACACAACTGAGTGATTAGCACTTTCACTCTTCTTAACTAGAGTTAGAAATTCAGGAGTCATTGGTGCCTGAGATGTGTATGAGATCACCATGGTCTCCAGTTTATGTGCAGTTGGTTGGTCACTGTCCTCCTTGTATGTATGGAAATGGCAGACCCAACCTGGAGCGTATGGGCATTCTTTTCTCCTCAGCCACCATGGCTTCAAATGCCATTGATTTTCTGTTCCTAAACTTGCTCCTCAGTGCTGGTCTCTGAGCCCCATAACATCCCAGGATGAGTCCAGGGTAAGGTCTGAGTTAGCAGTAGTTAGTTCAGGGGTGACTTTGGGAAAGCAGAGTAGCCTGATGATATAGCCACAACCCCCTGGCAATTGTGAAGATTCCTGCTCTTATTAAGATGGAAAGTAATTGTAGGGAGGGTTATGAACAGAGGAGAGGCATCATCTTATATATGGAGAAAGGCTGACCACACTATGTGAGGGAGGTTTTATCTTTCATTCAATCACAGTGTGTGTCTATTAACCCAGACAGTAATCTGGGAGAAAATATCTTTATTCCTAGATATGTCTCCTGTTTGTCAAATCCATCTCCCTCAAAATGTATTGGATAATGAATTGGATGTTTCATTAGCTTGCTAGAGCTGCCTTAAAAGTGCCATAGACTGGTGGCTTAAATAATAGAAATTTATTTTCTCATAGTTCTGGGATCTGGAAGCCCAGACCACTTTCCTTGACTTAAAGATGGTGCTCTACTTGTCTTCACATGGTCTTCCCTCCATCCATGTTTATGTCTAAATTTCTTCTTATAGGGATATCAGACATATTGAATTAGGGCCCACTCTAACTAGTTTAGTTAATTTAATTACGTTTTTAAAGACGCTGTCTCCAAGTACAGTCACATTCTGAGGTACTGGGGGGAATTGGGACTTGAACCTATAAGTACTTGGTGGGAATATAATGCAGCCCATAACAGATAAGTGAAATAATAGTCACTGTGTAAAACTTTTTTCCCATGGAAAAAAGGAAATTTGAGGTTGTAAAGATCAAGCTTTCAGAATGTTAAATCTTGATGAGTTGGTGAGTTAAAAGTTAGTAAGTCTCTGGTTTGCATATTCTGCAAACTTTGTTAGTATCTAGCCTGAGGCTACAAGTAGATTCACAGGGCTTCACACATACTGATATATTGTTGCATGCTTTTCTCTGTGAATATTATCTATAAATATAAGAAATTCAGTTAGGAATGCTGGGCTTTCTATACCCGGCTAAGATACATGTTGTTCTTCCTGTTGAGAAAGATGTATGGTGGTAACATTAACTGAAAGAGGATACGTATTTTAGAATTGGAAGCAATAATGTAGTAAATGTTCTTTTTTTATATTCCACAAACAGGAAGAGTAGTTCTGCATCTAAAGCCACTACCATGAGTGAAAATGTGAGTATTTTTAAGGCATATTTATAGAACAAATGTGTTTAGAGAGTCTGGCAGGGAAGTGAATTAATGTATGGAATTGATGGATTTCTGCATTTAATATACCTTGTATCCATGTCTACCATTGGTCTTTAGAAGGAACTAAATAAATGTTAGCTCACATCCCCTGCCCGGGATGGCTGCATTTGTAGAGCAGTGGGGCTCTCCCATCCCATTGTTTTCTGTCCTGATGTTTTCTATTGTTAGTCAGCCTCCTTAGCATCATTAGATCTGGCACTGTCAGCTCCATTTTAAAGATAAGGAAATTAGGACACGCTTCTCACAGGATGACAATGGCCAAGCTGGGACCCACGTACCTTTATCCTTTTCAGCTTGACCGAGCAGACGGCTTCCCAGAAGATCTGTGGGTCCGGACTCTCCTGTAGTTACTCAAAGCTCTTGGAAATTTAAGGGGTATGGAAATTTTGCAGAAAGGAACATTTCAGAAATCCTTGAAAAGATGCAAGAATTATCGAACTCAGATGGTTACAGGAACATAATTTGGACGTTTGGACCCTCGTGTACTTTTGATTAGTAAGCACTCCAGAGAAGCAGTCAATATGATCATTGCTCAGATTTTATAGCTCTTTGGATGCCTATTCAGCCTTCTGGACTAGCTTTCAGGAATACAGTGGGAGGAGGGAGGTTTCCCATGTTTTTGAGGTCGAATTCCTTCCTTGGCAAGTGCAGTGCTGCTTCCCTAACTTCCTTAGTACATTCTGCAGGGATTTACTTTCCTTTCAGTACAGCTTGGGGTGAGGCATGGACATCAGTTTTTCAAACACTTCAGTGACTCTGGTAGACACTAACCTTTGAGACCTAAATACTAATCCACAGAGTTTTTTCTACCAAAGATTTAAAAAATGGTCTACTCCAGAATCTATTGTGGAAGTTGCTTTATTTTGTGGTTTACAATGCTGAAGCCTGTTGTTCCATAGAAGACAAGCAACATGGAACTCCATATTTGCTCCTATAATTTGTAGAAAAGTACTGCTTGAGTGTGCAATAAAATAATCTCATCCCACCAAACAAGAAGAGATACTTGGTGGCTGACTGGAAGAACCAAAGCCTCACTCTTTTTCCTGGTCTTCCTCTCCATTGCCTTTATTAGCTGAGAACCAGCGTCTCCAGTTCGAGTCCTGCCCTAGAGCAGGGTTTCTCCAAAGGGGCACTACCTCCATGTTCTTCTAATTCTTAGACAAGAATTTATATAAGAAACAAGAGTTTCTTCTAAGGCTTGTCTAATTAATTTTTGTAATTTCACATAATTCTTTGTTGTGGGGTGCTGTCCTGTCTGTGCATTGTAGAATGTGTGGGAGTACCGACCACCACCAGCTGTGTGCCAGTAGCATCCTCTTAACAAACAAGATTTCTCCTGCTCAGATTCCCCTTCCTACTTCTTTACTCTTTAGGCAGAGTTTCAGAGATTCGTCTCCTAGTATTTATTTAACTGCCCATAAAATAGATTGAATTAAATATATTTGGTTTGTACCTGGAAGATTCTCATAATGGGTATATCTTTATATTCCTAATATTTTTATATTTCTCAATATATGAATTAATACATCATATTTAAACTTGATTTTTTTTTCTTTTCCTAGGATTTCAAGCACACAAAATCCTTTATAATTTAAAAGAATCCTACCTTGGCGATACACCAAAACCCAGTTGTTGCACAAGTTATTAAACGATTATAAAACAGCTTTGTCTTACATTTGCAAAGAGGTACATGAGGATGTGAAATTGGTATTGCGTTATAATCTGTATAACTGCTAAATCACTTGAAATTTTTATACAAATAGTTCTGTCAGCACATAAAATACAAATTTGGCTTCTTGTGTCTTGACAGAGGTAAAGGAATCAAAATACTTTGTAATATTCTGGGGCTTGTGAAATGTTAAATATCCTAACTTCTAGCAAAAGTTACTAAAATGTATCATTCTGGTTGTGAAATGAATCCACAGAGTATGAAAATATCAGCCACATGCACCTTCTATGAGAGTGTGATTTGGAGGGTTCAGAAAAATACTCTGACAGACACAAAAGGAGCCTCTGGTCTCATTCCTGCCAGAATCCTCCTTTTCCTCTTATCTAATCCTTATTCTGCTGCTCGTTTATCACTGATCTAGTCACAGAATAGTGGCAGAATGGGTCTCATACCCAAGGATTTCACTCTGTGTTACTTTCATTTCTGAGAACCACAACCAACATGAAGAAAAATACCTAATACCAGAGCTCATTCACCTGGTGTGTGTCCTTGATTTCTTCATTAAACATCATTTTGAGAGTCAAACACAAACCCAAGTGTCTTATTTCACCCCCAGAGCTGGTTGTTGCCATTTCCTTCCCCTGAGACTCCTTTGAAGGGGATCAGTGACCTTGACATCCAAACTCGCCACTGGAGCCGATGCACATAACCCTGTTGATACCTGTCACTGTGTGATTGTGACTTCACATCTGTCTCTAAAAACCAAGCAGTGAAATTTTACATTCAGCCAAGTCCCTTGCTGTTATGGACAGTGCTCTGCCAGTCTTTCTTATGGCAAAGTCAGGGATATGGAGGGGAGGAGCAATTGTCTAACGAATAAAATGAGATGAAACAGCTTGAGCTCCCTTGGGTTCCTGGCACCCTGTGCCACACTTGATACATAGAAGACACAGGAGAAATGAAATGAAAAAATGGGTCTATCATCTGGTTTCTCAACTGATATAGATCACGAAGACCTCCAGCTAGTGTTACAAAGTGAAAATTCCAATGATCCGTGTAACAGGTGAGCAATTAGATTGTGTTAACAACATAATCATCTAGAACTTATTTTGATTATTCAAATCATATTGAAAAAACAATATGGCTAGGGCATTCCCAGTTCTAGGCAAATCTGGATGAAAAGGTCTCTCACTGTCTTTGACAACTTTGAACATGGTTAAGCTGCTTTTGGACAACAGACCCTGGTGACTCAGATGGTAAAGAATCTGCCTGCAGTGCTAGAGAGCTCGGTTCAGTCCCTGGGTCGGGAAGATCCCCTGGAGAAGGGAATGGCAACCCACTCCAGAATTCTTACCTGGAGAATGCCATGGACGGAGGAGCTACAGCCAGTGGAATCCCAAAGAGGCGGACATGACTGAGCAACTAACACTTTCACTTTTCAGGCTGCTTTTAAAGGAGTCCACTCTTTTTGCCCAGTGTGCGCGAAGTTGCTTCAGTTGAGTCCGACTCTTTGTGACCCTAAGGATTCACTGGACAGATAACTGGATTAAGTACTCACCTAGAGTCGAATATATGCCTGGATACGTCACTAGTTTGTGACATTCAGTGATTCTCACCAGAATTCTCACTCTTCCAACTTTTTCTGTAAAGGGCCAAGAAGTAGATAGTTCAAACCATATAAGGCCATATGGTCCCTGGTACAGCTGCCTGGATGTACTCAGCTGTGCCATTTTTCATGCCATTGAAGCATGAACAATATTTTTGTAAATGGTCTCATTTGTATTATTTCATAAACAGTAAGCTATTGAGGGTAGCAATATCAATAACCTCAGATATGCTAATGAAAAAGAGTGATACCACTCTTAAGGCAGAAAGCAGAGAGGAACTAGAGAGCCTCTTGATGAAAGGGAAAGTGAAAAAGCTGGCTTAAAACTTAACATTCAGAAAACAAAGATCTTGGTATCCGGTCTCATCACGTCACAACAAACAGATGGGGAAACAACGACTGATAAACAGCAAGCAGTCAGGATCTGGCCCACATGCAGAGTTTCCCAACTGCCGGTGGACAAGCATTAAAAACAAAACATTTATCATTATAATTCTTAGAGCACTTTTTGTTTCCGTGAAGTAAAATTGTGTTGTATAAAGGTTGGGGCTCTAGAATCTAATAGCAACTTTTGTTTTAATTATATCATTGACTGCTGTAATGAGATTTATTTTTAGTGGGGAGTTTAACCTAACTAAATCTGGAACAATTGTTTTTCAACACAGCCTTGCAAAGATTTTCCTTCATGTCGCAGTTGGTTTTGTCTGATTAGTCTACATTAAAAGTAGCAGACTGTGTTCAGTTTTTTAGCCCATTTAATGGTGCTGGGGAAGAGTCATCCACCTATTGTTGTTCAGTGAAACCCAGGAAACTGCTCCCTTTTACTGTTTGTAGCTACAAGGCTAAAGCTTTAGCTGCTCAAGATGAGAATCTTGTCTCTATCTGGGTACCTGCCAGCTTCTCCAATGCTTAAAAAAAAATGCTCTGAAAATAAAATGCTGAAACTATTTATTGAACACTTTATATATGTCGTGGAGGGTTGGGTGGATAGAGGTAAGGGTATATAAAATCTCATTCATCTCAACGACTGTATAAAAAGAGGGCAATGTCATTTTACAGATGAGGAGACCGAGATGAACTGAGTCAATGACTGCCAAGTTTACAAAACCAACTGAAGATGCAGAGTCAGTGTGACCCAGAGCCATCTGATCCGGAATGTTCTACACAAGATGTTTTTTTCTCTGTGCCAGCATTCCTTTCTTTTACGTTCTCACATTCTTCTTCCCAAGGACACCTTCCTTTCATCCTCGGTAATCTGTGGCCCATCCACTCCTGTCTAGTCTCACAGCCTGTGATGCTTTGTCCTCCTGCCCAGGTTAGAGTTATGGTGGAGAATTCCCTGGTGGTCCAGTGGTTAGGGCTTGGAGCTTTCACTGCCAAGGACCCTGGGTTCAATCCCTGGTTGGGGAACTAAGATCCTACAAGCTACATGGTGTAGCCAAAAAGGTTTTTAAAAATGCTACAAATCCATTAAAAAAAAGAGTCATGTTGAATCATTTTATCCCCTCACCACAGATATTGAAGTCTTTAATCTTTTTTCAAGATTGAAGCTGACCATGATAAATACATTTATATTACTACCACTCTATCTTTTCATTGTTTTTAATCTATTTATTCAGAGACTCCATCATTCAGTGGCACATTTTTAACTACTTTTATCTCTTGCTACTAGCTCATACCTTTTGTCTTCTGATATCTTACCCCCTCGATCACTTTCCTCTCCTAGTAGCAACTTCAATCTCACCATTCTGAAGGTTCCTTTTTTCCCTAGTCTCCCACTCTCCCACAGCATCAGTCAGTTACTGTCAGATTACTCTCTTGAACACTGTCAACTCCCTTCTCGCTCTTGACCCATCCCATTGCTAAAAGCTTTCGCTCTTTTCCTTTACTTGGTCTGACTGAGGTCTAATCATCTTAGCCTGAAATTCCAAGTGTTAAATCACTCAGTTATGTCCCATTCTTCTTGACCCCTTGGATTTATAGCCCTCCAGTTTCCTCTGTCCATAAATTTTCCAGACAAGAATACTGGAGTGGGTTGCCATTTCCTTCTCCAGGGGACCTTCCTGACCCAGGGATCAGACCCAGGTCTCCCGAGTTGCAATCAGATTCTTCATAGTCTGAACCATCAGTTGAAATTCAGAGGTACCCCCAATACATCCCCACCCACGCTGTTGTATTGTTACCTCTGCCTGTTCAGTCACATGCTCCACTGTTCCTCTTTAGTTGCCTTACGCACCTATCACACTGAATTAAGGTCATTTTATCTTAACAACCCTTTGTTTCTCCTTTACTTGGAGAGCTGCTGATTCTCCTAACCACAGGGTATGTAAATTCTAGTTATTTTTCAGGACTCAGTTCAAATTCCACCTTCTCTGTGAAAACTCTCCTTGCTCGAAGAAGTTTCCTTCTCTAAATTTCCATAGCATTTGATTGGCTTTCTTATGGCACTTTTTGATTTCTATCATTTAATACAGTTATATAGGTACATCTCTGGCATCACTACCTGTTTAGAAGTACTTTGAGAAAAGAACTGTGTTTTATGTACACCTGTATAAACCTCAGCATATTTAACCATTAAGGCCTTTCCTGGGGGCTCAGATGGTAATGACTCCACCTGCAATGCAGGAGATGGGTTCAATCCCTGAGTCAGGAAGATCTCCTGGAGAGGGAATGGCAACCCACTCCAGTATTCTTGCCTGGAGAATTTCATGGAGAGAGGAGTCTGGGGGCTACAGTCCATGGGGTCACAAAGAGTCAGACATGACTGAGTGACTTTCAAGTACTGAATAATTTTTAAAGATAAAAAGAGCATTTGGAAATGGAAATTCAGAGTATTTATTGATAAAACTTCTCTATACCTAGAACATTAATAATTGTATTCTGTAATGTCATTATAATCCATTTATTATACAATCACACAAATTAATGCTCCATGAACTAAGGCTGGACAAAAATTATTTTTCTATTATTCTACTCCTTTTAGTTATTAGGTATCCACTTGCACATAGTTCTTAAAAAGATCTTAAAATGTTTTTTCCTCTTTCAAGTTTTAAAATTTAACTTTCCATCCTTTTTTTTAATATATATGGGCTTGGGAAAGTTTTAGTAGTAATAACGGGCCAAGAAATTCAAAATTAACTATCAACTTTTACATATTGATACTTAAGTTATTGTGCCCCATGCAGGGGCCAAACACCGTGAGACGTTGAAGTCTGGAGCACAGAAAGGTCTACTGCATGAGCTAAGCAAGGAGTATCTGCTCAAAATGCCTGAACTCTCTGATGGTTTTTAGGATTTTAAGGGAAGAGTTTTAAAGCAGAATATGGTGGTGAAGTAACAAGGTGATGTCTAATCTCAGCCTTCTGGATCTGCAAGCTTGTGGCCAGCATGCAGTAATTGTCCTGTGAGGATTCTGCAGAACTGAAAGGTATGCATCAGGTTGTTATCTACAGCTCTTTGTGGGAGGTGGGGTGGGATGAGAAGGCCAGGGACTCCTGTCTACTAACTGCTTGAGCCTGCTCATTGGGATTCAGCATAGGAGACTATAATGTTTCTTTTTTCCCTACAAACAAGAAATGGGGGACACAGAATTAGTATATGCCATAGTTCAATGTGACTAAGCTTTTTTTAAAAGTACTAATTAAGACATAGTAGAAGGCAATAGCACCCCATTCCAGTACTCTTGCCTGGAAAATCTCCTCCCATGGAGGAGCCTTGTGGGCTGCAGTCCATGGGGTCTCGAAGAGTAGGACACGACTGAGCAACTTCACTTTCACTTTTCAGTTTCATGCATTGAAGAAGGAAATGGCAACCTACTCAAGTGTTCTTGCCTGGAGAATCCCAGGGACTGGGGAGCCTGGTGGGCTGCCGTCTATGGGGTCACACAGTCGGACATGACTGAGCGACTTAGCAGCAGCAGCAGCGGGGAATAATTGATCTTTATACTTTTGACTAAGAAAATGTTCTCAAAACAAATGAACAGTTGTGTCAACAAAGGACTTAACTTCTTTACGATTGAGGGCAGATGCTCCATTTTATGTTTTCAACACTGAACGTGGGACAAAGTGCTTCTTAAAGATGTTCTTCTTAAAGATGGTGTAAAAATTGAGAATTTTTATTATCAGTTGTTAGATCTCTCAAGTTATTTGCCATTTAACTTTTCATTCTCAACCTTCCTTTTCCGCCAAACATTTAACTACCATCAATTATAGTGAAGTTGTTGCAGGTTAAGAAACTTATTTTTCTAAATTTTAGGATACCATATAGCGAAGAGAATAAGTTTTATATCCATGTAACAGACTGTTGATTGGGACTTTTTCTGTTACTTGAAGGCTGACAAGTACCTCATTTTCCAAAGAAACTCATAACTAATTTGGATATAAACACCTGCTTCGATGTTCATAAAAAGACAGTTGTGCTACCCTGAAATTATTACCATGGTTCTCCTTTACCTCAGCACACAAAATTCATAAACTGAACTGTGTAGGGATGGAGAGACAGAGAATGTGAAAGTTGCTCAGTCATGTTTGACTGTTTGTGAACCCGTGGACTGTACAGTCCATGGAATTCTTCAGGCCAGAATACTAGTGTGGGTAGCCTCTCCCTTCTCCAGGGGATCTTCCCAACCCAGGGATTGAACCCAGGTCTCTCGCATTGCAGACGGATTCCTTACCAGCTGAGCCACAAGGGAAGCCTGAGACAGAGAATGAGCTGTCCAAATTGTGTGTCTTTGTCAAAGCTATGCGTTCTATTCCCTAACTCACCCCAAGGCAAGTAAAGAGAATTTGAAAGAGAACCACCTGCAACAATTGAAGGCACCTGCCAAATAGGTATTTGAGCAAAGGGAAAAGCTATCAAGGAATAGAGCAGAGGAAATGGTGAGGCACCTATCTTCCCATTGTGTCTCAAAGAAAGGATCTGTTTTCGGTGGTCAAGTTGGCAGCTTGGAAAGTAGATAGTTGGTCTTGTGCATTCCTGTCTATTTCTGCTTTATTGACTATGCCAAAGCCTTTGGCTGTGTGGATCACAACAAACTGTGGAAAATGCTGAAAGAGATGGGAATACCAGACCACCTAACCTGCCTATTGAGAAATCTGTATGCAGGTCAGGAAGCAACAGTTGGAACTGGACATGGAACAGACTGACTCCAAATAGGAAAAGGAGTACGTCAAGTGTATACTGTCACCCTGCTATTTTAACTTATATGCAGAGTACATCATGAGAAACGCTGGACTGGAAGAAACACAAGCTGGAATCAAGATTGCTGGGAGAAATATCAATAATCTCAGATATGCAGATGACACCACCCTCATGGCAGAAAGTGAAGAGGAGCTAAAAAGCCTCTTGATGAAAGTGAAAGAGGAGAGTGAAAAAGTTGGCTGAAAGCTCAACATTCAGAAAATGAAGATCATGGCATCTGGTCCCATCACTTCATGGGAAACAGATGGGCAAACAGTGGAAACAGTGTCAGACTTTATTTTTTGGGGTTCCAAAATCAGTGCAGATGGTGACTGCAGCCATGAAATTAAAAGACGCTTACTCCTTGGAAGAAAAGTTATGACCAACCTTGATAGTATATTCAAAAGCAGAGACATCACTTTGCCAACTAAGGTCCATCTAGTCAAGGCTATGGTTTTTCCAGTGGTCATGTATGGATGTGAGACTTGGACTGTGAAGAAGGCTGAGCACTGAAGAATTGATGCTTTTGAAATGTGGTGTTGGAGAAGACTCTTGAGAGTCCCTTAGACTGCAAGGAGATCCAATTAGTCCATTCTGAATCAATCCTGGGATTTCTTTGGAAGGAATGATGCTGAAGCTGAAACTTCAGTACTTTGGCCACCTCATGCAAAGAGTTGACTCACTGGAAAAGACTCTGATCTTAGGAGGGATTGGGGGCAGGAGGAGAAGGGGATGACTGAGGATGAGATGGCTGGATGGCATCACGGACTCGATGGACATGAGTCTGAGTGAACTCCGAGAGATGGTAATGAATAGGGAGGCCTGGTGTGCTGCAATTCATGGGGTCGCAGAGTCGGACATGACTGAGCTGAACTGAACTGAACTGAGCATTCCTGTCAAACACACAAGGCAAACATCTGAAACCAGACTGTGGACTGCATGGCTGAAGTGGGAGTGGAGGGGAGTCTGTAAGAGATGGGTTGGAGTGGGCCTCCCACTCTGCATGAGGAAAGCTTCCAGCCCACACAGCACTCCAAGAACTCATACATTTAAGTGTCTAACCAGAGTCAGCACACTGCTGCCACACCAAGGGTACCAACAGTCAGAGACAGAAAATCCTACACTAAATGGAGTTAAGTGAAAGTTGCCTAGAACAGAAGCCCTCTTTGGTTGTTAACAGTAGCACTAGACAGACACGTTAACAGGCAGGCACATGTCCGTTTCTGGTTCCCATACCTTTCCTCTTTCCTTCTTTTAAGAACACCAGGGCTTCCCTGGTGGCTTAGACGGTGAAGAACCCGCCTGCAATGCAGGAGGACCCACGTTTGATCCCTGGGTCAGGAAGATTCCCTGGAGAAGAGAATGGCTACGCACTCCAGTATTCTTACCTGGAGAGCTCCATGGACAGAGAAGCCTGGCTGGCTATAGTCCATGGGGTCACAGTCAGACATGACTGTGCAACTAACACACTTTCACCAGGTTCAGATTCAGCTAATATGGTATGCCATAGTAAAAATCTATTCCTTTCAAAGTGAGATAACCTAGTAAGAAAGACTGTTTTTCTCGACTTCACTTTTTAAAAAAAATCTCCAAAGTTTTACTTTGGATACGTATTTATTGACAGAGTGTCAGCTTTACAAAGGCACAGTTACCTCTTAAAAAAAAAAAAATAGAACTGTCTACTTACTGAAATTTTGATGCACCTACTCTGCCACTTATCTGGCACATCTGCTCAATATTCCATCCACTGGGCAAACACCACCACACAGCTTAATCTATTTTCAAGGAATTCCTTTGTAGAACCCTCCTCTCCTCTGCCCCCAGCTTTCCCTGATCTATCTGCATAGCCTTGTAATAGACACAGTGACCATTACCTGTAAAGGGAGAGGAGGGAGGTGAGTTACTGGGATAGTAAAAACATTTAACACATGAGGAGATGGAAGTTAAAACATAAAGGTAAGTCCCTGGACATATCCACAGTCACACCCAAGTTCCCTGAAAAAGTTGTGATCAATGATTTCTGAACCGTTTCTTTACATTCTTGGAGCAGGTGTGACATCCTCTACTGAGAACACTCCTTCCTTCAGTCAGGGTGGCTCCTCTCCAGCAGGAAGTCTCCAAAATAAACAGGACACCTCGACACTCTTAAGAATCTGGTGAGTTCAGGGCAAACGGTACTTGGTTAATCCAAGGTCTCCATCTGCTTTCATATAACTAAACAGGAGAATCTAAAAACAAAGAATTCAGGGACTTCCCTGGTGGTCCAATGGCTAAGACTCCAAGCTCCCAATGCAAAGGGCCTAGGTTCAGTCCCTGGCAGGGAACTAGATCCCACATGCTGCAGTGAAGAGTTCGCATGCCACAACTAAGATCCGGGACAGCAAAGAAATAAAGTAAAATCAATCAATTAAAAAAAAAAAATTTCAATACACTCAGCTGCATATCTAATATTACCAAATAATTTATTTGAAATCAGAATTAAAAGAACATTTGACAGCTGTGAAATGTATATTTTTTCTGTTACTTCTGGCCAGCTGTACAACTCATCTAGGACAAATTACCAGATCAAGTTTACATTACTTCTTCAGGACTGCGGTTTCTCGACAACTTCAAACTTGGGGTCTAAAAAGAGGAAAGAAAGGTTCAAACTTAGCCATATTGCAATAAAGCATATTTTCTAAAAAACTTTAATATTTATTTCATCCGTCTTCCAATTTTTTAAAGAAACATCTACATGTAAATATAACTTAAGATTTATTTAGGACTTACAATGAACCAGGCTCTATGAATTTACATATATTACACCGTTAACTACAGCTAAGATGACAGTATAATCTTACCCAAATGTCAAATGAGAAAACAGTGACCAGTTAACTATCCAGAATCACATAGCCCATAATGATACTTGGGCTTTGATTTTGGGTTTGATTTTGGGTCCCCACCGTTTAACATCTATGCTATGTGATCTCCTCCAGGGTCATTTACCCCAGAGCTTACCACACATGCCACTGTCCTAACACATTCACGCATCCAGTTCAGGTGCTCAGTCATGTCTGACTCTTGCATATCATGCTTCCTTATACATCACCAACTCCCGAAGCTTGTTCAAATTACATTTATGTGTAATTGTCATTTAATCCTCCAAACAACCCATGTAAATATTCTCCACTTAAAATGATCTCCCACAATGAATCTGTGATTACAAAGACTTACCTTCAAATGTGAAGTTAGGGAACGTATTCATGTCTGCTTTACCATACATTTGCTTAAGCTTAAAAAGCTCCCGGTCTAGGTCTTGCTGATACTCTGGGCCAGCATCAACAGGTCCTCCAGATGTCCTGTATACATGTCCAAGTAAAAATGTATTTTAAGCATTACTTTACAGAAACAAAATTAAGTTTCACAGACCTTCCAAGTGTAGAGAAGAGCAGACTTTTCTGAAAGGTAACAAGTATTTCAATTTGAATGTAACCTCAAACAACTTTAAATATGAGGGTTCACACAAATGATGCAACTTCAAACAAAACATTCAAGGTCTGTCAGTATCAGTGTTATTAAAAGTCAGAATCGCTCAGCATCTGAGCAGCAATAAGGTGTAACGGCTAAGTCTATGGGCTTAGGGTGAATAACTGCTTGTTTCATTGTCAGTTCTACAATCTAGCTACTGTGTGAACTAGAGCAAGGCATGAAGCACTCTGAACTCTAGTTTCCACACCGACAACTCAAAAGTCTTACCTGACGGCGCTGAGAGGATTAAGAGACTGTGTACGTGTACCACTCAGGCACCAGTGCCTGGTCCACCATGAACACGCAGTTATCTACTATCACTATCTTTAAATCAAACACCACTGAGAGGTTTAAGTCTCTGTAACAGCCACCCATCAAAGAAGCAAATTACTTCCTATCCTCAGAGGTTTTACCATTTAGAAGAAAGAAAAAAAATAACATTTATAAACATTTATGCCAAGAGGCAGTCAGGGGATAACCTAAAGGCACAGTTTAACAAAAAGCTACTGGAGGTGAGGGGTCACCTTTGCTAAGCTAAACAGGGAGATTTCATTTTAAAAAGGTGGCATTTGTGACAAACCATGGCTGTGGATAACAGCCACAGAAATACACAGCACAGTTTTAGACAGAGCCTACAGCCAGATACTTTGATGATTGATGGTCACTGTCCAGGTCTTGGATCCACAGCTTTTGGAAACATTACTCTTCCATGCCACCTTTCAAAATGTACCAGCTAGAAAAGAGGATTCCTTCCAAGATGTTTCCCAAACACTGAATGTGTCACTACCTTATCACTTAACCCCTATTATATTTACTTGGTTACAAACTTTGTACCCTCGTAGACACTCTGAACTGATCTATATATTACTTTCCAAAGATTTAGGGGTTAAATTTGATAATGGCTAAAGTCATCAATCACCTTCAAAACTGTATGGTTCTGTAATCAGGTTTTCCCTGGACTTGCTTTATGCCATTTCAGACTCCTTTGATAGTCCCAGAAATATATTAACTATGGAAGTAACGTTAAAGAAAAAATGCCATGCTTATACATTTCTCCCCAAATCAATTTAGTGGTCCCAAGATCACTAAATTGAGAGTTAAGAATATTCTGAGTATATTTTCCCCATAATTAGTTTTATGACCTTAGGATAATCATTGTCTAAGGGGCTTAATTTTCTTAAATATGGTTCCTAAATGATTTCCAAGATCCTGGTATGGATCTTGTATGAATTTTATGGATCTTGTACGGTATACTTGTATGAACTGACTCCAGTTTATAATAAATGACATTACAGTGGGGATATATCTAAAATGGCATTAGATTTAATGCAATTCTCCCTGGGAATCATAAAATTGGGGACTTAAAAAAAATATCAAGGTCCTCATCTTTTTCTTTTGAGGCAGCTAATGAGCCTGTACCACAGGGATCAGCTCAGTGAAGGTCTTAGACACTGTGAAACGCCAAGTAAATTTTTACCATTTCAAAACTTACATACTTTGAATATGCACATTAACACCAAAGTCAGTGATCTACCCACTTACTGTCGCTTAGTTCTATATTCTCTAATCTTGTCCACGAAGAGTTTCTGCACAGGATCAAGCTCCTTATTAAATGCCACTGCTGTAACACCGATGTTCCTCCTCAGAGAGACTGAGATTGCAGACTGAACAACAGAGGACAATCTGAAGAGTCTCTGAAGAATCATGGTGATCCTGTTACCGGAAACAAGAACCATCATGTGAAGATACATTAAGATAGATATAATTGCAAAACCCCTGTAAAAGTGTTTCAGTGGGTTCTAATTCTAAGTGCTACAGAACTTAGCAGAACTCAATGAATACTAAGAACAGTCACCTGACCAAAGATCCCCTTCCCTCTCTACCCCTCACTGCAAGTGTTTTGCTTCTCAAGCAAAAGGCCCTGGGATCTAGCAGCAGTTCAGAATCACTCAGGCCTGCATGCACCTCCACTAGGTCAGATGCAGAAAAAAAGCACAAAATCTGGGATGGGGTGCTTCTTCTCCACGAACTTTTTAGTCTTGACTGCCCACTCTCTGCAGAGAGACAGTAAAAACTGGTTCCCAAATTAGCCTACCAGGTTCCCCTGACTCCCTCAAAAGGCAAAAAGGGATATGAGCAGGGAGCCTGGAGACAGCTGCCTCAGCCTCAGTTTGCATTTCACAGGCCTACAGGGAGAGAAACTGCTCCGCCCGGTACAGCTGCAGGATTCCACGCATTCAAGAATACTGTAAAAAACAAATCTGAGTCCAAAAGAACCAGCAAGAAAAAACAGCAAGGGAGTCCAAAACAAAACAGCACAACACACACACACACACACACACACACACACGAGAGTCTACCAACAAGAAAGGGAAAATCTAGCAGTACCACCTCATCAATGACAGAGAATGTGTGAAGAAGCCTAAATTTTAAGGAATTAAAGACCTCTAAGTTCTTAGGCTTCCTGAAGCTAAAATACATGATCTTCTAACTAAAAAATTATAGTATATAAATTACAGGATGATCTCAGTTGATAACTCACTTATGTGTCTTGAAAACATCTAGCATAAAAGTATCAATTATATGCAACCAGGAATTCCAAAAGAAAAAGAATAAGGAGATCATAGAAATATTAGAAGAAATTGCCCCAAATTAATAAAGGGCTGACCAAGCCATGTTAGAATGATAGTCACACTTCGATAAACCCTGGTAAACCTTCTGAACCTTAAAGTGAAACCCCAACACGCAAACATGATTCCCCAGGCTCCCCAAATGACTTAAACAAGCACCATCACACAGAACACTGCAAGGAGATCCAACCAGTCCATTCTGAAGGAGATCAACCCTGAGATTTCTTTGGAAGGAATGATGCTAAAGCTGAAACTCCAGTACTTTGGCCACCTCATGTGAAGAGTTGACTCACTGGAAAAGAGTCTGATGCTGGGAGGGATTGGGGGCAGGAGGAAAAGGGGATGACCGAGGATGAGATGGCTGGATGGCATCACGGACTCGATGGATATGAGTCTGAGTGAACTCCAAGAAATGGTGATGAACAGGGAGGCCTGGAGTGCTGTGATTCATGGGGTCACAAAGAGTCAGACACGACTGAGCGACTGAACTGACTGACTGAACTGACTGCTCAAAGTGTGGTCCAAGGACTGTGGTCTGAGGTAGTACTGTGTTACTGCTCCACTGCAGTTATCAAAACTGGGAATAAGCATTTAGAAATTTTAACAGCAATCTGACAGAGTAATTCATACCTGCAGAATTCAATAGTGAAAGTGAAAGTCACTCTATCTTGTCCAACTCTTTGTGGCCCCATGGACTATACAGTCCATGGAATTCTCCAGGCCAGAATACTGGAGTGTGTAGCCTTTCCCTTCTTCAGGATCTTCCAAACCCAGGTCTCCCAGATTGCAGGTGTATTCTTTACCAGCTGAGCCACAAGGGAAGCAATTATGAGTTCATATTTTGTGTCTCCATGTTTTGTCTTTCATCTACTAAATTTTCCAGTAATTCATTTTTACTGGATTCTTCAAAGATATCCACAAGGGCTAGGGGGAAAGTGGCCCTTTACTAGTGAGAGTTGGAAAGCAGTAAGCCAGAAGACTGAAGAGTGGCACTGCAGTTCTCTAATCAAGCTGGGGATGTCCCACAGGAAGTGCCTGGCAATGTTTGAAGACATTTTTGGTTGTCCTGACAGGGGGAATGTTACTAGCCTCTAGTGGGTAAAAACCAGGATGCTGCCAAAATCTTAGAACAACAACAATAGCAGCCTCCCCAGAACAAAGAAATATTTGGTTCAAAACATCATAGTGCCAGGGAAGCCCATAAAATAGCACATAGAAGACTATCAAAATAAATCCTACAATCTACCAAATATCCTTCACCTACAGGGATGAAAAACTATCCGAATGACCTTAAGGTGCTACTTGGAGAAGGCAATGGCACCTCACTCCAGTACTCTTGCCTGGAAAATCCCTTGGATGGAGGAGCCTGGTGGGCTGCAGTCCATGGGGTCTCGAAGAGTCAGACACGACTGAGTGACTTCACTTTCACTTTTCACTTTCATGCATTGGAGAAGGAAATGGCAACTCACTCCAGTGTTCTTGCCTGGAGAATCCCAGGGACGGGGGAGCCTGGTGGGCTGCCGTCTATGGGGTTGCACAGAGTCGGACATGACTGAAGCGACTTAACAGCAAGGTGCTACTTCCCTGGCGGCTCAGATGTAAAGAATCTGCCTGCAGTGCAGGAGACACAGGTTCCATCCCTGGGTGGAGAAGATCTCCTGGAGAAGGGAATGGCAACCCCCTCCAGTATTCTTGCCTGAAGAATCCCACAGAGAGAAAAGCCTGTGGGATACAGTCCATGGAGTCACAGAGTCGGGGACACAACTGAGCGACCTATACCCAAGGTGCTCCTTAATGTCATTCTCACTTTACACATACAGAAACTGTGGCTTAGAGGTAAGTACCCGATCCCAGGTTACACAACAGAATCTGACAGGACACAAATACATTTTTAAAATTGTGCAACTCTGTATATACTTTCCCTTTTGGCAACATAAACACAAATAATACTCCCCAATAGGGTCACTCTAAAGTCTGTTCAGATCTAGGTATGCTAAGTACTTCCATACATATTCTCTTCTGGTACCCTTACAGCAATCCTGTTAAGAAACAGAGCAAAGTATTCTTGAGCCTCCTTCACAGACAGTAAGACAATGTGCAAGACAGCTTATTAATGACAACCAAATCACACCTAATTGTGCGTGGTTTTCTTCCTGAATTCCAAACCTATACATCAACACCTCATCCCTTCAGAAGTCTTATGTTGCTCTCAAACTCATCTAAAAAAGGAACATATAATCTCACTATCAAAACTTGTTCCTTCTCCTGATTCATTTTTTCCCCCAACGATTGAATATCTATTGAGAAATATACACGTCATTACACAAATAGGTATTGACGTGTCCGACTCTTTACGACTCCATGGACTGCAGCCCACCAGGCTCCTCCATCCATGGAGTTTTCTAGGCAAGAGTACTGGAGTGGGTTGCCATTTCCTTCTCCAGGGGATCTTCCCGACCCGGGGATCAAATCCGGTCTCCCGCATTGTGGGCAGACGTTTTACCGTCTGAGCCACCAGGGAATCCAAATATGTATATAGAGTATCAACTATGATTAAGTCCTCTATTCGAGTACTATGCGAGGCCACGCACGCCAGCTATGACAGGGATTGGACATACTCAAAGAAATTGGGGAACGCAACAGCACAGAAAAGAACACAGCATAAGAAGAGACCCTGTGCTGAGAGGGAGCATGGCTCTCCCGTTTACAGTGATGACTGGCCAGTCCAAGGTTAGCGCTTTCCTCCAGGAAACAGTGACGAAAAACAAAAGCTGCTTAACCAAGTTTCAGCACTACCAACATCTTTAGGGGGCGTCCAAACTTAAGATGACTATTGTCTTTCAAGTTTTATGCCTAAATAGTTCAGAATCACCTCCCACGCTTCCGGGATGAGCAAGCCTGGCTGCAGACCGGCCCCGCCGACAGGGTATGACCTTGGGCTGCCCCAGACGGGCTCCAAGTCCACGAAGCGCCGGCCTCCTGACGCCCGCGCCACCCTGAGAGCCAGGCTGGCCCTCAGAGCGGGATTTTCTGGCTACTTATGGAATCCACAGCAAACTTCAAGGCTGAAAGGCGCCGAGATCGAAAATGACCCCGGACCAGGCCGTGAAGGCGCCCTGGGATACAAGGTTGCTCTCTTTTCCAGAGTCCTAGAGGGAAAAGGGCATCCCAGACTTCGTGAAGAAACCCAGAACCCAAGTCCCAAGAGGCCACGTTAGTCCAGTTACCCTCCCAGTCACCTTGCACTCAGTGCCGAGCTGCCAGCCACTGCCGCCGCCGCCCCGTTCTACTTCCGGCCCTGGCTCCGCCCCACCCGCCTACCCGCCATCGCAATGCATTGTGGGCCGCCGTTTCAGACGGTCGACGCTCACCGGACAGGAAGCGTCTCGGAGACAGTCTGCGACCGGACGGCTCTAGGTGAGACAGAAGCCAAACAGGAGGAGGAAGTGGAGGGTAAGTGCTTCCGGGTCCTCTAGTGACGCCTCCGCCATCTTTCCCTCGCCCAACTTGACCCGTTCTCTTTTTGCCTCTCGTGTGTTTTACGCATGCGCCATTGGACTGGCCTGTCCCCTAGTTCAGTACCCCCGGCCCCGAGTCAGCGTCCTATTCCTTGGTTGACGGGGGAGAGGGAGTGTTTGTTGGCGTATACGACTGTGCAAAGTGACAGTGTAAAACAAAGCGAACTGGGGTGTTGCTGCTCCTTTGTGCCTCGTGAGCCTCCGTTGCCTCACGCGTCCATTTCGCTCAACCTGCTGGGAGTTGTAGTCCCGGACCCGGGGGTGCCTGGGAGGCGGGAGGGGGGGGGTGGTTGGAGTTTTCTCTGCGCCGTTTTCGCGGGAAGGGCCCAGGGGCCTCCCACTTCGAGTCGCGGGAGCTGCGGGTCTTACCGGGAGAGACGCTGCACGTGGAGCCCGCGCCGCTGCGCTTCTCAGCTGGCTCTGGAGCGCGGGCGGGGGCGACGGGGCCGAATCCCGAGCTGGTGAGTGCGGCCGCGGGGGAGGAAGAGATCGCGGGCCCGCGCGGGCCGGCTTCGTTCCGGGGCCTTCT
>SJYC01065754.1:0-17316 GCA_006408675.1 Madoqua kirkii | reverse complement strand
GGCTCCGCGAGGCCGCGCGCCCCCAGGGCCAGGGTAATTCCTGTCACCTCTCGCCGCCCCCTCCTCGCCCTGTGCCCCCGCTCGGCTGTCCGCCGTGCTTCGCAGCCGCCGCGGCGCGACGCCCCTGGTATCTCACAGGACGATGCCATATCGATCTTATTGCCAACTCAGCGATGCGCTCCCCTTCACGTCCAGTGGTCTTTCTAAAATTGTCTTGCAGTTGCGTTAAAGCCATCTGTTTAATGTCTGTGGAGTCCATTGGGTTCCTTTTAAAAATGAGGAAGTGAGACGAGAAAACGATGGGTTAGTGTAGCTTGTCAGCTTTTTAAGTTTGTTTTTGCAGGCTGGAAGATAAGCCAACGAAGTCTTTGTGTTTAGGAATCCCAGTTTGATTAGGTTAACGGCAGGGAGGACCACGCCTAATGTTGCACTGCGAGAGATTAGTGATTTAGAAAGACTCGCGGTAGTTTTGAGTCGTGGAGGCAGCAAAGGTTTAGAAGGTCTGCGTAAGCAAAGAACTGGGCAGGGATAACGTTCTTAGGTATTATATTGTCTTAATGTCAAAAGAAACGGGGTCAACTAGTTCAAAACTGGAAGGAACAATAAGTTCTCTCTCTCTTGGGATTTGATCCAAGCTTTCCAGCCTTAATTATTTTCAGACAAATTCTGACATTGATGGACTTATGTCAGTTTTACCTGGATTGCGTCTACAGGAGCAGTGACATGAGGCGTGTATCATCTTAAAATAAGAATCTAAATAATGAGCTAGGTGTTTAATGGAGGAGCATGTGGAGACTGAACAATTAAAACTGTTGACTTATCTCCCTCCAACTTTTATTTATAAAACTTCAAGTCTAAAGGAAAATTCAAAAAATCATACACTGAAATTGTACAAGGTACACCTTCACCCCCAGAGACACCAAGTTTGCCACACTTTCTCCACACTTGGTTTCTCTCTGGGTGTATACACACAGATGTCTGTGTTTACTTTTTCTTAGCTATTGACTTTTATCTTTAAAAACCAAAAATGTCTTTTTTCTCAGAATATTTAACAGTATTTTTTAACTTGAGAAAAACTCCTGGATTACATTTGTGTTTATTTATCCTTCATTTACCCACTCCAGTGTTCTTGCCTGGAATCCCAGCAAGATGGGGGAGCCTGGTGGGCTGCCATCTCTGGGGTTGCACAGAGTCGGACATGACTGAAGTGACTTAGCAGCAGCAGTAGCAGCAGCATCCTTCATTTATTTATTGTTCTTCACTATGAAAAATTATTCCAAACTCTAATAACGTGCTCCAATGGAGAATAATCCTCAAATTTATCTGTGGCTTTAAAAGATAGTGGTAAATATAACTATTTTAAAGAATACTAGCCTTTCCTGGAATTTTTAGTTAAATATAAATTTGTATTCATTTTGTGAAGTGTTCTAAACACAGGTTAGGTTTAATCCAGGAAAAACCAGTGTCAAGGGACATTTTCCTGAGGAAAGTCTCCAAGTAATGCTGTCTTCTCCATTTTCTAAGTATTGACATAGAATCCTGGGCAGTTGGCCCAAGGAGAAGAGGTAAGACCCACTCAAGGAATGACAACAAAGACACCTTGCCAAACGTCTCCATTGCTTCTTTAGGCTAAATTTAGAGAATTGAGAAAGAAGATCAATTCAGAGACTTAAGTTACACAATGTTTTCCAAAAGTGTATTGGATTTGTCACCCCCCACCCCCACCTCGTCTGTGGCACCTTTTAGAGACTGATCTATAACTTTTTTGAAAGATCACGGTATAAATTTCTTTTAACAACTCTCTGTCTTAGTGCTTCTGTCAAAAGGTGTGCCAGGTATCCCTGTTGATCAAAGCCCTTAGGGCCACATCTCTGGTAATTTCAGAAAACTGGATTCATCTTTTGGTGGGTGTGAGAGAAAGACACAACCAAGCCAAAGATCAGAAGAGATTTATTACTTAGAGCAAGAAGAACACCAGGGGATCTTTCCCAAAGCAGCAAAATTGGGAAAAGTCTTAAGCAAAGGGTATGTGCATGTTGATGGAGCTTGAAGAGGAGAGTTCAAGATAGGATTGGGGCAGCGGTTGACAGCAACCAAACTTTAGTTGATTGAAGGCACAAAAGTCAGAAAAGATCAATATTATCATCCTCTGGGTTATAGCTGATCTAGTGGTTGCCACTAGAGGAGGGTTTAAATTCTGTAGAGCAGCTCAAGAAAGTGCTTCAGGCTAATCTTTACCATGGAAACAGAACCTGGAGTTTCTATACTGATTTACTGTCTTTGCTATTGTTGTTCCTTAAAAGCATTATTTCTGAGATCTATTCAAAGGTAAGCATTGTGGTAGGCTGAGATCTCAAAATGGCTTTAGGACAAAAATGGCTTCTGTTTGTCAAAAGCCATGCCTGATTCTTTTTTTCTGGGGACCTCCTGCCCTATCTGCTTACAATGCTTCCCCCCCCCCTTTTTTTTTGAATTGTTTATTTGAATTTTATTGGTCATGCTGCATGACCTGTGGGATATTGTTTCCCTGACTAAGGGTGGAAACCATGCCCCCTACATTGGAAGCATGGAACTCTAATCACTGGACCACCAGGGAAATTCCTAAAGTTCTTCCTAGTTTTCTGAAGTCCCTAGAAAATTCACTCGTTTTAAAAGTTGGTTATGGAAATGGGAGTGGACTTGCTCGTGGACCCTTTTAAATGCTATCCTGCTATAATATAAGCCTTAGTCCATTTCTCACTTTTTTGGTATGGTTTCATGCTTCGTGTGTGTGTGTGTGCTCGTTATCTCCTTGTGTCTGACTGTTACTGAAGTTCCATGGTGTGTGCTGCTTTCACATTTTTTTGTGTCTGCAGTACTCTCTTATCAAGGGTACTCCTTGATTGGCTCCTGCTTTCAGCTATCTCCAGCACAGCCACCCTTAACATACCATTATCAATGACTGTGAGAATGCCTCTGGAATGCTTATCTAAGGGCAGGATTGCTGGGTCATAGGTACAATCACTTGATTTGAGCAAGTGCTGCTAGCTGTTTCTCCAGAGTAGGCAGTCCTGTCTGTCTTCCATCAGCAGAGGCAGGATCCCTGTGCTCCAAGGTCCCTGTTGCTCCTCTTTTCAGTATTCAACATTCTGATCTTTGCCACACACACACGGAATAAAGTGAATAGCTTGAACGTGAGCAGCTCCTCGTGTCCTTAGCCATTTTGGTTTCCCTTTAGGTGAGTTTCCTTCTTTACCTACTTTTCTAATTTGTTCTGACTTTTGGGGGATTATTATCAACTTGTTCACTGTGTATTCCAGTTATTATTTGCTTATCATATATGGATATTGGAAATGTCTTTCTCTACGCTATATCCTGTCTATTAACTTTTATGTAATGAAATTATCAATTTTTTTCTTATGATATATGTTTTTGGAATTTTAAGAAATGAATGCTTTTTTAAGAAATGAATCCTTTTTATCCACAAAAATTCCACCACTTTCTTCTATTAGTTTTATAGCTTTACCTTTCACATGTAAGTCATCTAGATTTCTGGAGTCAATTATGTGGTGTGAAATGGTTCTTATCAGTCTGTTCTGTCACTCAGTTGTGTCTGACTTGTTGTGACCTCATGGACTGCAGCACACCAGGCCTCCCTGTCCATCACCAACTCCCGGAGTTTACTCAGACTCATGTCTGTTGAGTCGGTGATGGCATCCAACATCTTCTCTGTTGTCCCCCTCTCCTCTTGCCTTCAGTCTTTCCCAGCATCAGGGTCTTTTCCAATGAGTCAGCTCTTTGCATCAGGTGTTCAAAGTATTGGAGCTTCAGCATCTGTCCTTCCAATGAATATTCAGGACTGATTTCCTTTAGGACTGACTGGTTTGATCACCTTGCAGTCCAAGGGATTCTCAAGAGTCTTCTCCAACACCACAGTTCAAAAGCATCAATTCTTTAGCACTCAGCTTTCTTTATAGTCCGACTCTCATATGACTACTGGAAAAACCATAGCTTTGACTAAACCTTTATCAGAAAAGTAATGTCTTTGCTTTTTAATATGCTGTCTAGGTTGGTCATAGCTTTTCTTCCAAGGAGCAAGCGTCTTTTAATTTTATGACTGCAGTCACCACCTACAGTGATTTTAGAGCCCAAGAAAATAAAACTTGTTATTATTTCCATTGTTTCCCCATCTGTTCGCCATGAAGTGATGGGACCGGATGCCATAATCTTTGTTTTTTGAATTGAGTTTTAAGCCAGCTTTTTCACTCTCTTCTTTAACTTTCATCAAGAGGCTCTTTAGTTCCTCTTCACTTTCTGCCATAAGAGAGGTATCATCTGTGTATTTGAGATTATTGATATTTCTCCTGGCAATCTTGATTCCAGCTTGTGCCTCACCCAGCCCAGCATTTTGCATGATGTACTCTACATAAGTTGAATAAGCAGGATTACAATATACAGCCTTGATGTACCTCTTTCCCAATTTGGAACCAGTCTTGTTCCATGTCCAGTTGCAACTTGCTTTTTGACTTGCATACAGATTTCTCAGGGGTCAAATAAGGTGGTTTGGTATTCCAGTCTCTAAGAATTTTCCACAGTTTGTTGTGATCTACACAGTCAAAGGCTTTGGCATAATCAATAAAGCAGAAGTAGGTGTTTTTCTTTAATTTGCTTGCTTTTTCTGTGATCCAGTGGATGTTGGCAGTTTGGATCCCTGGATCTTCCCGAGCCAGGGATTGAACCCAGGTCTCCCGCATTGCAGGCAGATTCTTTACCAGCTAAGCCCCAAGGGAAGCCCAAGAATACTGGAGGGGTTAGCCTATCCTTTCTCCAGCATATCTTCCCAACGCAGGAATCGAACCGAAGTCTCCTGCATTGCAGGTGGATTCTTTACCAACTTAGGTATCAGGGAAGTCCAAAAATGGCAACTGTTTGAAATACAGGAGCCCCGAGGATCTGCTCATAGGTGAAAGTTGCTCAGTTGTGTCCGACTCTTTGCAACCCCATGGACTGTCTTTACAGTCCATGGAATTCTCCAGGCCAGAATACTGGATTGGGTAAGCTCTTCCCTTCTCCAGGGGATCTTCCCAACCCAGGGATCGAACCCAAGTCTCCCGCATTGCAGGCAGATTCTTTACCAGCTGAGCCACCAAGGAAGCCCCTTTGGTTGTTATAACATTCACTTATTAAACACACTTTAATGCAGTGCCTACAAAATGAGCGGCACTGTTCAAAGTTCTGTGTGTACATCTGTCAACAATCAAGTCTTCCCAGGTGAGCTTATGCTGTTCTATAAGGTCGGTCCCTACTGGGTTACTGCCACCAGTGTTTTGCTTTAGTGCTCTATTGAATTCCACAGTTTTAACACATAGTATCAATTAAGAAATGGGCTTTATGAAGAAAGGAAAGACTGACTAGGCTGTGGTCAGCAAGAAAGGAAAACAAAAGCTCTTCATTCTTCTGTCATCCCAAACAAAACCTGCTGGGGCCTAGGCATCCTGCTGGATGTGCATGATGTATGTCTGTTCCGGTGGGCAGCCCCATCCTCTTCTTATTCTTCCTTGTTATATAGGAGCTGTGAGAGGAGCCTTCATAATGAGGGAGAAATCAGATCATTTTTGTACCAGAAAGTCTAGATTCGGATGCCAGAATTTAGAGACTAAGTTATCAGAAAACCAGCTCCCCAGTAGTTGGAGATTTTTGGACCTGAGTGGAGTTACAACCCTCTGTAAAGTGGGAAAGAAGACTTACTAGTTTCCTAGAACTACAGTAACAAATTACTACAAACTTAGTGGCTTGAAACCACCAACTTACTACCATACATTCTTGAATTCAGAAGTCTGAAATGGGTCATTCTGGGCTAAAATCAGGTGTTGGCAGAGTTGTATTTCTTCTGGAGGCTCTGGAGGGAGGGTCTGTCTCCTTTCTTTTTCAAAATTTTAGAGACTGCCTATCTTCCTTGGAGTCTGGCCTTTTTTTTTTTCATCTTCAAAGCCAATCAGCCAGTCAATCGTCCTCACTTTGACCCTCTCTGGATCTCTTTAGATTCTTCCTCTCTTAATGACTCTTGTGGTTTCACTGGACTCACCTGGATAATCGAGGATGATCTCTGTATTTTAAGGTCAGCTGATTAGTAACCGTCCCAAGAAGCACAGTGGTTAAGAATCTTGTCTGCCAGTTCCGGAGATGCAGGAGATGTGAGTTCAGTCCCTGGGTCTGAAGATCCCCTGGAGGAAGAAATGGCAACCCACTCTAATATTCCTGCCAGGGAAATGCCATGGACAGAGGAGTCTGGCAGGCTGCAGTCCATGGGGTCTCTAATAGTCAGACCCAACTGACTGGCTGGGCACGCACAACGACCTGTAACTTACAGCATTCACACCTTGGAAATGGCCATAAAGGAATGCCAACATACGTAGCTATTTTATACATTACTTAGCATTTTATAAAATTACAACATTTTAGTATTGGTAGTGCAAATGGTACAGAATGGCACATAATGTATCAATGGTACAAAAATCAATGGAAGTTTAATGTAGTAAGAAAAATTTTACATGCGAGAATTAAAAACTGCTGTAATAGTTTGATTAAAAGGTATAAAACCACATCTGAAAAATAATCATAAAGAATTCTAGTGTGTAATCAGGGCAGTAATTCACATATCTATGATTTTGTTACTTTATTTTGCCATTTGAGAATATTGTACTGGCATGTATAAGGTATATAATTTGTAACATAAATCATAGCGTGGGTTAATTTTTAATTAGCTAATTTTTAATTTAGCTTACTTTCTCAATAGTGGTTTACAGTAAACTCTGCTAATAAAGTACAGCTTTTTAGCTGGACAGTTGTAAATTTTTCAACTCCATGTTGATCCCCCTCACCCCCTCCATGCTGTGTGGCATGTGATTATCTTAGTTCCCTCACCAGGGATCAAACTCACACCCCCTGCAGTGGAAGTGCAGAGTCCTAACCCCTGGGAACTCCCATGTTGATTTTTAAGGTGCAGGTTTAAATCTGTTATTAAGATCGAACTGCTGTAATACAGTTGCATGCCTTTCACTTGATTTTGAAGTAATCTTAATTAATTTGTTGACTGAGACTGAGGTCAAAAGCATCCCAGTAAATCTAAGGGAATGATATTGATGTCATGGCAGACTGGTAAACACCATTTAAACAAAAACTGGTTTATAAATATTGCTTGTGGATTTTCTTTTATATGTGAAGATTGCTTCCTCCTCTTCTGCTTACCCTCAGGTTTTATTTGAATTGGGTCTTTACTTCTTGTGTAACGTGTCTGCTTATGCATTTCAGAATGTCTTAAAATTTAACTCTTGTAGGGCTGAACTTTTGAAATACTTCAGCCATGACGAAAAGAGAAGCAGAGGAGCTGATAGAAATCGAGATTGATGGAACAGAGAAAGCAGAGTGCACCGAAGAAAGGTTGGTATTTTTTTAATTTACTACTTTTTATAAACATGCCTAATGAAAATAAGAATAGCCAAGTTCTTTGAGGACCTTTTTTTTTCCCTCCCAACTGACCTCAGCATTTTGAAGGATAATGTTTTGCCTTTTCCCTCTGACCTAATGGCTTTGTAGCTGGGGGGAAAAGATAATTTTAAACTAAAGATGGTAGTGAGCATGGCTAATAATGGTCAAGCAATTGATTATGGTGGTTTCTATCCTTCAGGCACTGTTGGATTCTTTTTCCTTTTGTCGATGCTGATTTCTTTTATTTCAGTAAGAGTTTAATTCACAGCCTGAACTAGTTCAGCAAATAGTAACTACCAGGAGTACATCAATAAATGAGACTCTAATCTGCCCTGGTACAGACTACGTTATATCTGAAGAAACTCACAGCTGTATGAGCCATCAGGCAGGCAGGCAGGCAGGCAGTTCAGTTGCTTAGTCATGTCTGACTCTTTGCGACCCCATGGGCTGCAGCACGCCAGGCCTCCCTATCCATCACCAACTCCCAGAGCTTGCTCAGACTCATGCCCAGCGAGTCAGTGATGCTATCCAACCATCTCGTCCTCTGTCATCCCCTTCTTCTGCCCTCAAATCTTTCCCAGAATCAGGGTCTTTTCCAATGAGTCAGGTCTTTGCATCAGGTAGCCAGAGTATTGGAACCTCAGCATCAGCCATTCAGTGAATATTCAGTACTGATTTCCTTTAGGATTAACTGATTTGATCTCCTTGCAGTCCTTGGACTGAAAGACTCTCAAGAGTCTCCTCCAGTACCACAGTTCAAAAGCATCAATTCTTCGGTGCTCAGCTTTCTTTATAGTTCAACTCTCACATCCATACGTGACTACTGGAAAAACCATAGCTTTGACTAGACGAACCTTTATCAGCAAAGTAATGTCTCTGCTTTTTAATATGCTATCTAGGTTGGTCATGAGCCATCATAGTACTAAGCATATAGAGAAGTGAAAGGTGTTAGTTTTTGGAATAGTAATAGAATACTGCTTACTCCGTTAAGGAAGGTGGGCAGTGGTAATGAGTTCAGGATCCAAGGAGAGAATATGACTGAAAAGAGGGATTTGGGAGTCAAGAAGGACAAGGAAGGTAATGACTAATGGTCCTAGTTTACTCTAGAAAGCACGAGCTGAGATAATGTACTAAAAGTAAGAGGAGCTGAAGAGTGGTACAAAACTGTAGTAGAGTAACAGAGGTTGAACTCCAGTAGGAATAGGCAGATTACTAAGGTTGAGTAGCTTGCTGAATATTGAGCGTGCAGCTAAGATGAAAGACCTGAAATTGTTTAAAAATTGTTATTTTATTGTGGTAAGAACATTTAACACAGTATCTGCCCTCAGTAAATTTTTTAAGTGTACCATACAGTATTGTCAGCTGTAGGCATAATCTTGTGCAATAGATCTTTTGCAACTTTTCTGTCTTGCATAATTGAGATTTTTGTGCCAGTTAATTAGGAGCTCTTCTGCCCTGAGGCCATGATTACTCCTGAAGCCATGGTTACTCAGGCCGGCTCATCTGCTCAGGCAAAATGTCTTGCTCCAGCTCAAAATACAAACCTCACCCTGTCCTCTCCCATCATGCCCTGGCATGGAAACGTTTTCCTGGCCAAAAAGGTCTAAAATACCTTGATGTGATTGCACAGAAGACATTAAGTTTTGAGTAGAGCTTTTCAGCATGTTTGATTATGCTGTTTTCTCCAGCAGAAGAAACAATAGGCTGAATATACATACATACATATACTTATTTATGTAGCACTTTACTCCAGAACTTTGCAGCTTAAAACACCCAACAGTTATTTGCACAGTTTCTCAGAGTTGGAAGCCTCTCATCCAGTCAGTTAGCTGCTTGGTTCTGGCTCAGAGACTCTGAAGAGCTTGCAGTTAAGCTGTCTGTCTGGGCTACAGTCATCTGAAGTGTTGGCTGATGGTAGCATGTCTGTTTCTAAAATCACTCATAAGACTGGCGACAGCACCATTCACTTCCTCAGCACATGGGCTTCTGTGTAGGGCTGCTCGCCACATGGCAGCTGACTTTCCCTAAAGTAAATAGTCCAAGGGTGCGTTCACCACAGTGTCTTTTTAAATAAGCTAATCTAAGGAGCAGTACTTGTATCACTCTGCCATAGTCCTTTGGTCACACAGCCTTGGACAGTTTGTGAGGAAACTGTAAAAAGCTGTAAATATTAGAAAGTGAGGATCGTTTGAGCTGTCTTGAAGCCTGACATGAATATATTTATGTTTTTGTACAAACATATATGTATAAATGATCCACAGAGTGTAAAGTTTTTGCTGTTTGACTTCGTAGAGAAAACCTTTGTTGATGTCTCATGTAAGAGGTTGGTAGTTGCTGTGATTGCAGTCACTGTTGACCTGGGGAGTAGCTATGTGAAGCAAACAGTTAGAGCTGTCTAATAGCAGAGTGCTATGCAGGAATGTCGATCCAGTGACCTGAGATCATCCACATTTTCTCAAGGGAAATAGGTAATCAGATTTTTTTTATATGGATCTCCCAAGGTTTAAATGATGGCAACAGAATATTAAAAAATGTTTTAAATGTTGAGCCTATGTAAAATGGGTCCTTAAAAATCTGTGTTAAAGTGACATCTGACTCTTGTAAAGATTATTGTTACCAAAAAAAAGAAATATATAGCCCACTCTGCTATAGCTGAAGAATTTGTGAAAATATTTACATAGCCAAAAGACCCAATTAATCTACCTTAACAAACAGTAATAATAATAAAATGTTTATTATTTTAAAATAATTTTTTTTTAGTCATGAGTGGTCTCTTGTATAAATTTTTATAAATTTTAAGTTTTAGAAATTTAGGCCACATATATTCACTGAATATTATGTATTTATTGAATTATACGTGGAATTTATGTGAAAATGTAACGACAAATTTTTAAGGACACACTTTTTGACAACTGTGAAATTTAAACCATATTTAAATTAAACATGTGAAACTTGATTGTAGATTTACCAATTCAGCAAATACTTACTGGTATCTACTTTCCATTTGGCCTCAAACAAAAGATATGTAGAATTACTTACCAAAATTTTTACTCTTAAGGAACTTAACGGTTTTTTGTAGAACTTAGAATATGAAGTAAAAATGCAAAAGAGCACATAGAGAGTTTTAAAGGAAGAATATAACTTTTTAAGGTGAATCTAGACTGATTATAACCAGTAGTTTTCAGATTAGATTAGATGGAAAATATTTTATATAACCTATATTTTTATATCTTATAACTTGTATTATTGTATTGATTTTTGAAAGTAGAGCTACCATACAAGTTTTGAGGAGACTTTTTATATTCCTTTCTGAGCCTGAAATTCTTCAAAATAACTTGGAAATATAAATGCAGACATTTCCCCTTAAGTATGTGTATGATGTGGTCTATTTGCAAAGGTGCCTTAAATTTCAAGCTTGCATTTCTTTGTGTAATGTGATTCGTTATTAAGTTTGGCAACACTAGTTGATGATTAGCCTACCACTATGAAAGGTGTCTGTGCAGAAATGAGTTTCAAAGAGCAGAAATGTGTTTTGGAATTGAGTTTTGTTTTGAACATATTGTTGGGTTAATATCCAGGGTAAGAAGGTAATTGTTAACCATTACATTCTTTAACATTGGGCCCTCTAACACTGTATTCTTCAGCATTGTAGAACAGACGTACACTCCAGCTGAATGTGTAAGTCAGGCCATAGACATCAATGAACCAATAGGCAATTTAAAGAAACTACTAGAACCAAGACTACAGTGTTCTTTGGATGCTCACGAAATTTGCCTGCAAGATATCCAGGTATTATTATTTTCTTTTTTGAGATTTGTATTTCAGCATTTATGTCTGCATTAGAAATGGCTTTGTTGTTACTATTGGCCTTTTCTAACTATAGCCTTTATCTCCCCTTTCTCTCCGTTTGACCTATATTTTTATAAAATGTAAGCATTTAGAAATAGAGTTCTTTCAGAAACATTTCCATTTAGAATTATTTTTAAAAGATTGAGTAATAAATCAAACTTTCCTCTTTCACCTGGACAAATGTAAAATGAGAAGTTTAAATACAGTCTAATCAGAGCTTAAACATAGTGAGAAGCACATTGACCTTGAAAGTTAAAGAACTGTACCCTCACATCCTGTTTCTAACTAACTTTTAACTTGTTTGTACATTCATTTCCTCCTTTTTTAGATTTTTGATCAAATGATTTTATATTCCTTTCCATCTGTGTTTGCTCCAGCAGTAAATTTTGGATAAAAATTTAAATACCACTGTATGTATATATCTTGGAGATTGTTGCAATAGGAGTTTACCTATGGTAATATAATAATAATATGTTTGCAGCATATTTATAGTCATGTTTTATGGTATTTTTTCAAGAAAGGGAGTATTTTTATGTATAAAAAGCAGTTGCCTATACAGGGTTGCTCAAATAGTTTGTTCAGACCTTTCTTGAACATATGAATAAGTACTAGGGATTTATTTTGTTTTTCTAACGCTGTGTTACATATATCATGTCATCTTTTTGAATGTTTGGTTTGGTTTATTCTTTACTCCTCCTCCTTCTGCTTTGTATTATAGCTATTCCACAAATCAGAACTTCTGCCTTAGTTTTTTAAAAATTCAAATCATGTGTCTCCTCTATTTTTAAATAAGATACTGATGTAGAGTAAGTTGAAATGTTTTGATGAAATTTGTGAATTGTAGTTGCAATCTAACATACTTTTTTTCCCCAACAAACTAATAAATATTAGGGGAGGAGAGGAGGGAAGTTGCTCTTCTAAAGAGAATATATGTGAGTCTAATAATATTGTGAGTTAAGGTTTTTCTTCTCTCAGCTGTGAATTAACATAATTCATAACATAATTCATAGAGGTGAATTAACATAATCTTTTGGACGGTAACTTAGTATTTAGTGTTTTAATGCTGAATGTGAAATATTCAGCAGCTTTCCTCGAGGAATTTTCTTAAGTGCTCCCCTCAGTGAGCAAAGGCGTACATTGCATAGCTGTGCAGAAACTAAAAACATCTCAAATGATCCCAAAATAGGGAATAAGATAAATAAATTCTATTGATTAGAATTCAAGGCAGCCATTAAAAATAACTGAACCAGGGCTTCCCTAGTGGTCCAGTGGTTAAGACTCCACACCTCCACTGCAGAGGATCTTCCCTTGTCGGGGAAGTTCTGCATGCTGTGAGGTACGGCCAAAAAATAAATTGGTGAACTAGAGTTATATGGTTGTAAGACATTTCTAAATCATCTCATTCTTCAGAGCAGTCTTTAAAGCTGGCACATTCTTAATCATAATATGCAGATGTAGCAACTGAGATTTAAATTAAATAATTTGCCCTGTGTAGTGGGGCGCATTGGAGTTTGAACCGAGGCCTATTGTAACTATAGAACTCTCTTCACTTGTTTGAGGCTGACTTTTTAGGAAAGTTTTCCTTGCATAATTCAGTGTCACTGGACTTACCTTGGTTTTTTTTTACGTGTAAAATTGAGGGGAATTTGGACTCTTACTTGTCTTTTAGCTCTGACATTTGTTGCTGCCCTTATAATACCTGACCTATATAAAATGAAAGTTTTAACCTGCAAAGTAGCCAGCCTATCATAGGATCTCAATAAATATTAGTTGAAGGGATCAAACCTGGGCCATAGCAGTGACAGAGCTAAATCCTAACCACTAGGCACCCAGGGAATTGTGCAAGAGAAAATTCTTGAGAATCCCTTGACAGCAAGGAAATCAAACCAGTCAATCCTAAAAAAGACTGACCCTGAATAAAAATTGAGGGGAATTTGGACTCTTACTTGTCTTTTAGCTCTGACATTTGTTGCTGCCCTTATAATACCTGACCTATATAAAATGAAAGTTTTAACCTGCAAAGTAGCCAGCCTATCATAGGATCTCAATAAATATTAGTTGAAGGGATCAAACCTGGGCCATAGCAGTGACAGAGCTAAATCCTAACCACTAGGCACCCAGGGAATTGTGCAAGAGAAAATTCTTGAGAATCCCTTGACAGCAAGGAAATCAAACCAGTCAATCCTAAAAAAGACTGACCCTGAATATTCATTGGAAGGATTGACACTGAAGCTAAAACTCTAATACTTTGGCCACCTGATGCAAAGAGCTGATTCATTGGAAATACCTTGATGCTGGGAAAGATTGAAGGCAGGAGGAGAAGAGGGCAACAGAGGATGATGGTTGGATGGCATCATCAACTCAATGGACATGAGTCTGAGCAAAGTCTGGGAGGTAGTGAAGGACAGGGAGGCCTGGCGAGCTGCAGTCCATGGGGTAACAAAGAGTGGCACAGGGCTGAGCGCCTGAATAACAGTGCACCAGGCCTTGCCTCCCATGTCCTCAGCCTACCTTTTTGTCCGTAGAAAAAACTTTAGCCAAAGAATAAGTTTAATCAGAGAAGGAGAAAATGAAGAAACAAAGGAAAACAGTCATGACAAAACAAAAATAATTTAGTCACTAAGCAAAGTCAAGGACCTTTAGTTCTTTCTCAAGGGCTGTCATATCCTATGAGCTGTCTTATGGACACTAAAACCCTCACCAGGTGGAAGAAGTTTAACTACATGATGACCAGACTGTAGCCACACTATAAGCTGCCACAATTCTATGAATTGACCTTAAGAAAATGGGAACAGACTGACCCTGGAACTAAGATTAACTGTACTTAAAACAACCCACATGATACCAGTCACACCACCAATATCCAATTTCAAGATGACTATCGAGCTGACTGTACTATTTTTGCATGTAGCCCTCTCCTTCCATCTATAAAAGCTCTTGCCCACTGATTGTCAGTGGAGGGGAGTCAGCCTTTGGATAGGAGTCTGCTACCCACCAATTGTCAGGCTCCCAAATAAAGCAAACTTTCCTTACCACCAGTAAATAAATAAATGAATATTGGTTGAATAAGTGGGAATATGCATAATTTGTAGTATTGTAGAATTCAGAACTAGCTTTGCATCTAGGGCATTTTTCATTTCTTCCTGTCTCCCTTCCTCTCTTCAAAAAGAATATGAGGATAGCAACTTCTGTTCTCCATATCATTTAAAGCAAATATAGTTGGAGTCAGAATGCTTGCCACTTGTATAATACAAATGCTTTTATATTTTCAGATAAGTGCTGACTTTAAAGCTGATGAACAACAATTGAGTTGCACTTCTCTAAGGAATATGACCCAAGATCAAATACCATGCTTGAGTTTTATCCTTGTGCCAGCTCTTACTGAACTAGCTAGTGTGCTCAGTACCTGAGAATCCTGTTTCAGAGCTACACAAGCTTTAGCTTCTAGTCGATAATACCATTACCAGTGTCTACCTGAGAGGGGAGAAGTCTCAGGAGAATTTTTAGCAAAATGTCATACAAAGACTGTTGTATTAAAGAGTGAAGCTGCCATGTTTGACCTATCTGCCTACAGGGTTACACAGTTTGTCTTGTCTCTATTTAAGTTAGATGCAGTCACTTAAGATTTTAGGCTTTATATGTATGACATTTTTCATTTTAGAAAATACATTTGTACCATGATTCCCATATTGGCTGAATTCTAGGAATAAGAGTGGGAGGAGTTTGTATCTCCAACTGTATGTATACATAGAAATATACCTTATTCAAAATAATTTAATAGAAACATGTTTTTTAACAATATCCAGAAGTCAGAAGTTCTTTTTGCAGTTTGTGTGAAATACATTCAAAAGCACTGATACTGAAAGGTAAAGAACTATGACTAAAGATATTCATAGCTAGATCAGTAGTATGGTTGTAAGTCCTTTAACTTTGTTAACTTCATGATCAGAAATTAAATTAACCCTGATCTTAAATGTGTATCCTTGGTTATGAAGAGATCTGGCAAGAAGTAGATAAATAAATTTGTATAAATTGTCCCCACTAATAAAAAACCCTTGCTTATTCACGGCAGATAACTGCATTATCTTCTACCAGAAATACTTTTGCAGAAATAATAGTTGCTTTTTGGCATTATTTAAAATTCTAAACTAGACTCCAGAGCTAGAGAAAACCACTATTTAAAACAAGTCCTATTTGTGTTGTCCCTAATTGCTACCACAGTGGTGAAATCCTTTTTCAGTTTGGGCAAAGAATTAAATGATATGACAACTTGAATAATTAAATGTGTTCTTGTAATTTAATTAGTATACCTTAGTAATTAGGTCTTATTTGGCACATCCATTTATATTAAACCAGATGACTGAGCTAAAGTAATCTTAATCCTTTTACCCATGTTTAGCTGGATCCAGAACGAAGTTTATTTGACCAAGGAGTAAAGACAGATGGAACTGTACAGCTTAGTGTACAGGTAATTTCTTACCAAGGTAAGTTAATTTTAGTGTTGTCATTTAAAAATTTAACTCATGTTTTTCTAATATGGGAACTCAGTTTTATAAGTTTTAGATAATTGTCTATGTTAATGTGATGTTTTAGTTAAATATTCATGCTTTTCATTGTTTTATCTGTCAGGATGAAGCAAATTGTCTAACACATTCTGCCTGCTTTAATCAGGAAAGGATATATCATAGGATAGTAAATAACAGAATCCCAAGGAGGGCTGGAAGAACATGTGCTAGTTGACTTTCTAAAAATGCCTCAACCACACTGCAAAATTAGACTGCCAAGGAAGCTGCTGCTCTGCTGGGATCTGGAAAATGCCAGATCTGAAAGCCATCACTATAGCTGCTGACTTGGAGCTATGCTCCCTTTTCAGTGATCCACATTAACCAACAGATGGATTGCTTGTCCCCTCTTAACTCATTTCTAATAGAATGCTCATGCCAATAATTCTGGAACCTAAGTCACATCTGTATTCCTGCACGGAAATCTAGTCTCTGCAGTTTAGCACACAGAAGAATTTGCAAAGGCTATGGGGTGACCCAGTCAGCCATATCCACACAGTATTTTACTGATCTTTGCAAATACACAAGTTAGAAAATTAGGAAACCATTTTTGGTAGATTGAATTTTAGTTTTTTAAATGGGCTTGTTGGAATTTCTAACCAGAGTTTTAGACTAATTTTAATCTCTGAACATGTTATTTGTTGTTGTTCAGTTGCTTAGTCATGTTTGACTCTTTGCAACCCTGTGGACTGCAGCATGCCAGGCTCCTCTCTCCTCCACTGTCTCCTGGAGTTTGCTCAAATTCATATCCATTGAGTTAGTGTTGCTGTGTAACCATCTTATCCTCTGCTCCCCTCTTCTCTTTTTGCCTTCTTTCTTTCCCAGCATCACAGTCTTTTCCAGTGAATCAAGTGGAACACATTATATTGCTTACAATTATGTTTCACAAATCAAAGTTTTTTTCCACGTTATGAAAGTGGTAATTACCTACTTATGATCCTTAATTTCCCCAGAATTTTCCTATTGTTGGAAATAGGAAAGAAAAATCAGTCTTTGTTTTTTATCTTTAAAAGCTTAGTGACCTCTCAGTGCAAGTGTGTTTAAGAAGAGTTGACTTGATGAAATTTGATGGGGGATTAATGAATAATTTTTAGGAAAATTTTTTTTCAAAAATTGCAATCTTTTTTTCTCAGGAACATTTGAAAAAAGCAACTTCTGTTTACACCACCTAATGAATGAAAGCAGTATATTTTTCTGTAATACAGCTTTTGAGATTGAACTTCACAATAATGAAATTGAGTTTTATTTTTTCTTTCAAGTACACTTGGATTACATTTTGATGTAGTTAAATCAGTGAGCAAACGGTAGCCATTAAGTTGTATGATAGTTCCTTAGAACTGTCATTTTACCATAAGTAACTATGATTATTTCATAAAGGGCTAGTTTTGAACATATACTTTATCTTCTAAACAGACAAGGAGTCAGTAAATAATTTTAA